>JAQIXG010000227.1:0-38263 GCA_034700105.1 Oconnorella tubifera
TTTTTTCTATGTACTTCATGTCTTTTTTTACACGGTTTTGTCTGGAACGTATCTACCGTGTAAAAACAGAATTAGGTGTATATGACAAAAATCAATTCAACAGCGCAACACTAACATGACAAATTAAAAATATAAATAATAATACATAAGCTAACCTGACATTAGCTTAACGCATTGTGTAACCTGAGGACTTATAAAAGCCACTCTGCTCGATAAATCTTTGAACTCTTCTCTTTCAAAATATCTGAAATATTATTAATACTCTCGAATACATTTTCATTTATTAATGTCTCTAATATATAATTAACAACGACTCTGCTGTTGAATGTCCTCACGAAGTGCAATATAATATAATCGACAAGTTTCAAACTAACACTGAAATACTGCATGGCTTAGCGATAGTGCGTCTGACTACAGATTGGAAGGTTGTGTGTTGAAATCACGTCGTGATCACATTTTTTGTATTGTAACATTTATTCATAGAATAAATGTTACTATACAAAATATTACAATATGGATGAATTCATATTGTAACATTTATTCTATGAATAAATGTTACAATCCCATAGGCATTTTAACTTACATATTACACTCTAAAAATAACCAATGTTCAGATAAATGCAGCTATATAATAAATATATTAAAAATCAATACTAATATTGCATTTCAATTGTATTTATATTTCTTTGTTGATAAGATAAAAGTTTTACCAGCTCACTCGAAAGCAAATCCAATGATGTTATCATTAACCCATTTGGACGGATTTAAAAGAAGCAAGTCTGACTGCTTAAGCAGGGAATCATAATAATTCAGCACAACTTTGTCAGCCATTTTAACGCTACACTGTAAAAATGCACAAAGGTAAAATAAAATTTGTGTTAAAGAATTTGATTTAACACAAAACAAATATACAGCACATTGTAAAAAAGCAGAAAGAAAATTCACATACAAACGAAAGACGTCAAAAACGAATCAACACAACTAGCTTAGCCATTTCAATTATATTTTAAAAATCAATTATACACATATCAGCATATTGATGTAAAATAACTTCTCTATTTTAGCTTTATGAGCAAGTTATATTTAAGTTAACATTCATTGATGTATAAGTCGCATTGTGCTATTTTTATTATCAAATTAACATTAGTATTTGATTATTTTAACCATTCATATATGCTATCTTTAACTATTTATATATGTCACTAGTCAACTCTTAATGTTTGTCTTTGTATTAGATGTTATGCGATCTTCTAGAAATACATAGGATTCCTCGTACACTTCAAAGTACGGTTGTTCTTCTGAAGGGGTCCCATCGGGACTCAGTATAATGTTATATACCATTAGATTCGTCTCAGCGAGGGCTACAAGAATATCCAAAAATTTCTTGTCGCAAGTAAAAATTGACCGAGTTATTGACAAAATAGTGAAAAATATAAGCGTTTTTATGAATTTTAACAAATTCTAAATGTTGTTTTGTTACACCAAATAGATAAATAATATACGTCTTGGATTCCAGTTTACATTCACATTCGTATAGAATTTATAAAATTTATAAAAAATTATCATCTTTTTTAGTCAATATCTTCACGACCACGAGACTCCGGTTCGGTTTCTTGACATCGTTGGAATGTTTGGACACTGAGCTTTAAGGGGGTGTATCACACAAAAAATTCGCGCAAGGGGTCAGGGAGCTAGGGGCCCCAAATGGGGCCATGGTAGATTTGTTTCATATTTCTTCGCATTTTTTACAAAAGTTTTTTTGAAAATTTCTGAGTCCCGTGGTCGAACCGGAGTCCCGTGGTCGTGAAGATATTGACTAAAAGAGATGATAATTTTTTATAAATTGTATAAATTTTATACAAATGTGAATGTGAATGTAAACTGGAATTCAAGACGTAATAATATGCAGTTGTTGCGATGTTTATTAATATAATAACAATTTCTTTACATTTTGAATTTCTTTTAATTAAAAATAAATTTTTAAATTATTTAAAAAAATTATTAATATTTTTTTATTGTCTATTTTTTGCACTTTTTGCCGCCAATATTGATTTTAACCATTTCTGTTTCCTGTTTTAAGTAAACAAATAACATTCTGCGCAGTTTTAACATTAGAAACATGTAAACAAAATTTAAAGGTTATTTTTGAATTAAATTATTTTTTAGTATTCATACAATTTTTTTATGAAAATGAATGACGTTCGTGTATAAGTAGATGGAGACTATATTTTCCTTTTTTAAATTTTAAAATACTTTGTACTTTTTTTGTAATTAATTTTTAAAAATTATTTTTATTTTTCACTATTTTGTCAATAACTCGATTAGTTTTTATTTGCGACAATAAATTTTTGGATATTATTGTAGCCCTCGATGAGACGAATCCAACGGTATATAACATTATACTGGGTTCCGATGGGACCCCTGCGGAATAACCAAAAGTACACAAACTAATGTTTTATTTCTGTAACAAACTGAGGTGCGAAATCGAATTTCACCTTATGTTATAGATTATTATATAATATCCTATGTACAATGCCTATATGGAATTAACACATAAAATATAAACAATAAAGAAAATTATCTACACAATTAATACCTCAGTAAGATCTATCTATTATTCTCTATCAAGCATTTCATGGAACAGATTACAGATGTTTACCAGCAGGAAATACGTCAGCCCTAACACAATTAGGAGATAATTTCGATTTTTTGACAGATTTTTCCAAGAAAATAAATCGATTTTTCAAGAAAACAACCATTCACCAACACAAGCTTATAACATTACCAATCATACAGACGGGCTAAATAACACAAGGACAGGTTCTATTTCGAAAGATAATTTAAGAATGTCATCGATGCATTATCAGATGATGGAGTCAATCGAGCACAAAAACAGTTTTATTGCTGAGTCCTCTTTTAGAAAATATTGACTTATTCTTCGTGGAAATAAGAAATTTGGTCGATTTTCATGTTGTACAGAAATAGAATTGTGACGTAAGAGTCTGTTATTACTTAAAGCCAAATTCACAGCTTGCAGGTAAATTCTTTCAGACTGATCTTGAAGTTATCGCGTTATTTTGGTAGTTTAGTAGTAACTGTGAAAGGAATTAGATATCAAAAAGCGAACCTATCTTTGTTCGTAATCAATTGCGTCCTAATCAATATATAACCTTCCTTATTTTAGATTGACGTCCATCATGCAGTGATGCAACCATTAATTCATCACTGCATGATGAATTAATGGTTGTTGATGTTAGCTTCGATCAAGTTTGAAGATGACACAAATATAATGTTGTTCATTCCGTTATTTGCTCACATTTAAGCATCGTATTATAAGCATCAATAAGACAACTTGCATCTAGCCAGGACTTAGTAAACAATGTAAATATATACTATATTCGAGCTTTTGTATAAAATTACCCAAATGCTCATTTGTGACTCTAAAATTAGTTTATAAAGAACGTTAGCTTCAAGTATTTTTTATGTTTTTCTGAATTATAAGCTGCAAGCTTACTATATTTTAGAAAAATTTCAAGTTGGTGAATTAAAATTATTAAGAGACCTACTCATTTTAACTATCGAGAACAGTAACGGTTGCAGTTGTTTCACAGATTCTCGTTACGAGATCAGCAGTAGGATGTCCGTTATACAGTCGCTAATAAAATAATTGATATACCCGAGCTTTAGTTTCAACAACTATCAGAATTTGATATCTGACTGTTGAACATGGTTTATTTATCGCTATGTCACTCAGTACATGATTGGGTAGCGTCTTGCAGGTTTTATTCAAGAAGATCATCAGTGTTGTTGTGTGTGAACGGTGGGCTAGAAAGCAAGCCTTGCAGCAAGGGTTAAATATTCAACTTTAAATGAGTCAGCTGTCAATGTTTGACTGCGTAGCAAGCTTAGCTGCCTGCTTTGCTTTAATGTGAGAGCTCTGCTTATCTTAAATTGTAGGACAGCTGCCAGCTACTGATCACTGCTGTCAGCAAGTGCTCTCAGCTAAAAGCTGTAGGCTCAAACGAATATATTTGGCGCAGTCAAATCAATATCAGAATACTTTTGAACGACTGACTTCTAAGATATGATCTTAATCAAATACAGTTTTGAAATAATTTTAGTATTTTTATTGTGACTTTATACTAACTACACTAAAAATCTTGTCAACGACTGTAGAATTTAATATTATAATATAACATTGTTAACTCAATTTATGTCTTTTAGTTATGTTTGTAATGTAGAGGTGCAGTATTAGCCAAGCGCTTGGACTTGGCTGTTCTATTTTAAGGTCCTATGTAATGTGTTTATGTACATATAATAATAAAGCAACGGGATTTTCTAAGTTCATATTTTCTTAGATTTCATTGCGCAAGTTTCCAGGTTATTCATTATAACTTTAACCAGTGATTCCCAATAGTGACATTACTAGTTAAAATATAACATGTAGAAGCCAATGACTAAAAAGCATCAGAGTTAAAAGAATATTTCGTAATAGTTAATTGTTATTACTACAGTTGTTGCTTTTAAAAGTTAACGTTTGCTCATATTGACAGTAATTATAAGTTAAGTATTCAGTAGACTACTCGAATAAGTTGAGTACATTGAGTGGAGTACTCTTACAACAGTTACTGTTAAGGATTAACTTAATTGGTTAAGTTATTAAATTGAAGGACTGATGGCATCGTCTCAGTTTACGCCTGGTAGCATCGCTGTGCCAACCACCCAGGTTGAGATCGCGGTATCATGCAGGTGCGTCGGATTCTATTATATTTTTGTATGAGTAGGGTTATGGTAAGGATTAGGGTTTAATGTTTGGATCTAATTAGGGTTCAGGGTTATAGTTAGTTAATTAGAGTTTAGTGTTAGGATTGGAAAGATTACTATAAGTTTGGTTACAAAACGTTTTTGATCCAAAATGATTTAAATTCGGTACAAATGTATTTATAATTCTTACCCTAAATCTTAACTAGACTAACTATAACCTAAGCTCTAATTAGATCTTAACATAAACCATAATCACACCTTAATCGTAACCATAACTGATGTTCTATCCTTGTCTAAATCAATTTTTTAGTTTTTATGTGCCAAAATCATATTTCAGAAGGAATCTCGCCTACTGAGAGACTTATCAAGAAACTAATCTACTTTGAGACTAATTTATTGTTAATTTTACTGGAGACGCTTATTGTTAATTTTGTACATTTTGTTTATATTTGATATCCCACTGTTAATTTGATTTTTTTACAATTATGATATTTAAACAAATATATAAAGTCAAATGAAGGAGATCATATTTGTATGAAATATATGAAAAAAAAAATAATAATAGTTGAATATTAAATTTGCTAGGTTTTTTAATTAGAAAGCTAGTTTTTGATCTATAGGCAAGATTGCGAATATGCTAGTTTCCAACTTTCTAATAGGCTATATTACGGGTAGGAGAGTTTTTATTGTTGGGTTTCCCCTCTGAGCGAGTTGATTGTAATTTTTAAATTTTATATGCTATCCAATCATTTCTTAATTTGGGTTCATATAGTTTTCTGTGCTTAATTATAATTTTATTTGTGTTGACTTGTCAATATAGTTATTATAATTCAAACCGCAATATTATTATTGATGTTATAACGCTTATATTTATTAATTAAAATTTGATCATAATTAAATTAGCTAAAAAAATGGTTTTTTATTATTGCAGAAATTTGCTGGACATGGACATTACTTCCAAGTCTGATCCTAGTAAGTTTCTTGATTTATTTGTACATTAAATTTCTCTCTTTTCTGTTTTTGGACAATTCTTAATTTTGCCCAAACAACAGATCTTTTTTCTTTGTTGTGGATAACTTTGACTACCTTCTGATTTATGATCAACTGATGACATTCTCTACCTTTCCTTGTACAGTTATCTCTTCCTTTCCCTTCATCTTCTATTTTCTTTTAGTTTTAAGAATCGCATTCTATACATTGACTTGCACACTTTGATTAGTAGTATCTACGTTATATATTTATACTTTGGGGGATTGAGTTGATTTTAGATTTTTATGTTCGTTTTCCAGTCGGTCTCAAATTATTATTGCATAGTGTTATATATCAAATGATTCTCATCGTTTAGTTTCTCTGAAAAATGACTTTGCAACATGTTAGTAATGTGTCTGGACTTCTGATATAACACTAAATATTATTTGTATTAAATAATGACTTATTCCTTCAAAGACAGAGCAGTAATAGTACAATACAATAAAAAGAATACTATGAATAATGTATTGAATTATAAGCAAAACACTGTCTGATTAATGAATGTACAGTATATGAGCAGTTTTAAATAACTTTATTGGACTCGGCATGTTGTTGACATAAATCACATGATTTGCTTGATTTCTTGTTTAATATTATCTGATCATTCTAGTTTTGCTATAAGAAATATTTTATGGTTTTATGAGATAGGCTTTATATTATCAATCTGTTAGCATAAGGTTTGGCTGACTTATAAAATACAAAGTGCACAAATATTTAAAATAGATTTTAAATATCAGTTCGTATTGGCTGAAATAATTTTTAATCTGTCGTTGGTATTTATTGAAATTTTGAACAATTGATGATAATTTCTTAATATTTGTATTGTGCTCCTTAAGGTGGCCTCAGTAAAAGACTTTTTTTCATCCTTTTTGAAAAAGAATGCATTTTTATAAAGAATGCATTCATTGTATAGATTAGTCTTTGATGTCTTCTATGTTATTAATACAGAGACTTACCTCTCTGACTCTTTATCTGTTTGTTTGTCGACGGTTGCATCAGTTTTTTAATTTAATTTTTGATCATTTTTAGCTCAGTTATTGCCTGCAATTTGTTAAATTAAATTTTTTTTATTTATTCATTAATTTAACTTATTTATAAATATGAAATCTTTTGCATTAAGTTGTATCAGTCAGTGATTTCCTGTCAATCTTGGATCCTACCTTGCTACTGTATGGTCTTAGTTATACCTGACCATACACAATGCTGATCATTGATCTTTAATGATTTCTGAAAATATTCAATACACAGCATTTAGTGATCTTTGCCTGATCATTACATTCATTTCAGAATTTATATGGCATTCTATGGTGTGTTCCACATATCGATTAATTTCTTTCTTATATTAGATATTTATTTTTAATAGGCAAGCTAATTTATAAACAGTCTAGTTAAACCTTCATTAAATAGTGTATTTAAACAATAATAGTACATTATAACATATTAGTATGAATTTGAATGACACTCACTTTTCTCTGTAATTGTTTTTAATCTATAGAATTTCTATGTAGAATATCATCGTAATATCATGCAGTAAATATTGAATTAAATATATAACATTAGAACTTTTAAGCAAATTCTGATGATGTCCTGTTTTTAGCCATTATTACTAAGTATCCACACTATAATGAACTGTACTTGAAGTTTAATTACCATTCAGAAATATAAGCTTTATGGTTAATCAATGACCGCAAACAATGCTAATTCATATGTGATGTAATTGAAATATATTATATCAGAAGAATTTGTATATATTATCTTTCTTTCAATTTTAATTGGCTTTCATGAGATATATACCTAATTGTTTTAATTTCTGGTGTTATGAATGTCAAACTTGAAATAAAAACATCATGTAGCCAAAAGGCTACATGATTAAATTAAATTAATTGAATTAGATCTAATGCTATGCACAATTAAAATAAGAAAAGGTATAAGGTAATAAAAAATGAAGATATTAGGTACGAGAAAAGATGTGAAATCTCCCCCCCCCCCAAAAAAAGTTTCTTTTCGTTCTGTTGCCCTTGCATGGAAAAAGTAAAATGACTTGCCTGATTATTACTTTAATATCAACTTATTTAAAGAAATGTTTTCTATAACTTTTACAGGGTGTCATTTTATACATTTATTAGACTGTTTCCAGCACGATTGGATAGGGTATACATTTGTTTTAGTTTTAATTGTTTTAACCTTAATATTTCTAATGTTGTTGTTTTCAGTGTGTGTTCTCTTCATCAAGCAGTTTGCTTCTCAAGAATGGCGAGAGGTACTTTTGCAATTATTTATTAATTGTTACAAATATTGATTATTTTTAATTATTAATTATGCAGTTAGTATGCTAAATTCTGTAACTTAAATATTATCAAACTGTATTGATATAAATATGTTCTAAATATTAGAGATATATGTTTTGGAGAGATAATGTATAGAGAAGTGACATATATAGCATGTATCCGTTTCAGACATACTAATAATTAGAAATGTTTTATTTACTGCTTCCGTGATGTAACATATCCAGTGACTTGCACTTGTCATGCTTTTGCTCTATCATTTATCAGAATACAGTTTTGTGGAAAAACAGTTTGCGGTTTGTGTAGAAATATTTAAGTTGATTTAATTATGCTTGTAAATGTAATATTGTTTTTATTAACACTCATAATTCATCCCAAATTTTCAGTTTTTTGCATCCTGTTCATTTTGAATAGAATTAACAATTCATCTGCCAAATAAGGTAGTTCCATATCTGGTCTGTTTACAATGAATCAGTAACTTGTATGCTAATTAGAAAGTCTTCAGATCAGAATTACTACATTTATTACATTTTTAATTATTAGAGAAGACTTGGTCTGAAATTTGAATTGGCATATTAAAAAATTAATTAAGAAATTGTTCCATTGACGAAACTGAATTGCTTAAGTTTCTCTTTTTGTCTGTAATTTAAATTGATGCAGTTATAATGATTGCTTGGGGGGGGGGGGATGATGACTGTGTGATACCTTCAGGGAAATTTTTAAATTTTATTTAATGGTAGTCAAAAATTATTTACATAATATTTGAATTTTGAGTATAAATAAAAATTATTTCAATGATATTAGAATTCTTTAAGCTTAGTAATTCTGCTGCCTTTTGGTATCATTATTTATTGTTACTATTATATAAAAGAAAATAAAAACACTTGATAAAAACTAGTAAGCTCTGTCAGTGTAAAGATGGATAAACATTTATTGCTAAAAAAAACTCCATGATATGACATTGAATCTTTATATGGAAGAGTAAAGTGTGCACAGAGATGTATACATACAGATTAATCTTGATGCTCAAGTATATTGATATTTCTTATTATAGACGCATCTTGAAGCACATGGCTATTTTTACACAGTTTAGTGCTTGATAAATAGTGTGTTCGTAGATAGCTGTGTCAGCTTCCAGTTTTGATTATTATGCAAGTTTCTATATTAAACAGAAAGCTGCAAGGGATTTGCTTTGTAAACAGTTGGCTTTTGGCAAGGACACACAGTATTAGCATATAGGATACCAAGGATTAGCATAGATGTCTTTTGTCAATCGATGCATTTGCATTCGACTTTCTAAAAGTTTTTGACTGGAGCATTTAATGTATTGTTTTATATTTTAGTCCGCAGTCATTTATTATTGAAAAATCAATGTTTATATTGATGAATAAAGAAAAAAACTTTTGTCAGTGGTATCTTCTTGCCTCAAAAATGAGTCTATTTTTTGTAGTGGTTGTATGCTTCAATTTATCATAATGGGTTGCAGCACACTTTGATCATTTAAATATTTTATGTGAAATCTATAGTATACCCAAAAAGCCTCTTGTATAAAATTAGCACAAAGTGGATTCATGGTGGTTTAAATACTTTTAAATCATTATAAAGTCAGTTATTAATAGTAGATTTACTAAAAATTATAATCTAACAATTAATATTATAATGTTAATTATACAATTAACTGGAATGTTATAATATTTTTTGATATTTATTTTATCTTATAATTGCACTATGTATATTTTTGATATGTAAATACACCTGTAGAATTCATGCTAGTATTATTATAACTAATATAATATATTTATGCTAATATTACATAAATTATTTTAATAGCATTTTAATGTAAATTTCCTTTATTTACATAACCCCATGGTAAGTCTTGGAAACGGGTCATTTTGACCCATGGTCAGTTCGAACTGGTCAGTTAGTTTGGCCCACTCGGAGTCAGTTTGACTCATCATATAAATTTATATTTTTATTGTAAATTGTAAATTTAGAAGTCCTTAATTATGCATTTTTTAATCTCAGCATTGTGATCAAAATACATCTCTGGCCTACCTGACTGAGCGAGCCGAACTGATGTGATGCTAGCCAGACTAACTGGTCTGAATTGACAGTGGGCTGAAATGACTGTATTCATAAATCTGAACATAGATCACATTATTAAACACTTAATGAAATGGCTATAATATCAACTTTATAATATACATAATGTCATAAATGAGTATTCACTGTATAGGAAATTCACAAATACCATGTAAAGATTGCTTAGTTTTTGCCTAATAACATTAATTAGCAAGAAACAAAGTAATTAAAGTTTATGTAGGACTCAAACACTTGTATCCAAAGATAATTATCTCAAACCTTCAAATAGTTAGATTTACAATTATGATTATAATATTAAACTCTTGTTAAGTTCCTAGCCTAGTTTCTTATCTTTCTTGTAAATGCAGCAGATTGATTTATCATAATTTCTGTATTCAGTAATAATACTGAAATGTATAGGTATACTTTATTTCAGATTAAATATTAAAACCATTGCTATATTTGTCTGATTTGTGTGCAGTTTGGAAGAACAGAGATAATATGGGACAATCTTAATCCAGATTTTGTAAAGAAGTTTATTATTGATTATTTCTTTGAAGAATCACAGAAGCTCAAATTTGAATTGTGAGAGAACTTTCACTTAAAATTACATTGTGTACTTAATATTATTTATGACTTTAGTAATATTTTCATTAGTTGTTTGATCAATTTTGTGCTTTATGGATTGTATAATTTTTCATCTAATTGCAATTTTATAAATTATTAAAAATAATGCAGTAGGATGCAATTGATCAGAATTAATTTCAGGCTTTGTTTTATAGAATTTTAACATAAAGTATATTTATTATATGTTAATTTATTTGATTCGTTGGAATATTTGTTCATATGTTTGCTAATAAATATTGATTACTTATAACTAACATTAATATTTTCATTTAATTGATATCAATTAAAGGAGAGGATGAGCATACTAGATTGATATAAAATACATCAAGTATACAGTATATTAAATATTACTAGTGTGGCTGTCAGGGCATGAGCTCATATAGGCAGTCATATTAGTTACACACACGACACAATGTCATGTCAACTAAACACTTGATCAGTACTGTGTTACACTGTAGCAATAATTTATTTCTAAATGTCTTTTTTGTAAGATTTTTATATGTTGCAAGTTTTTTCCCCATGGATATTTGAACTTATGGTCGAAGGACTCTCTCGGTAAATGATTATTTTTTGTCAGCTTTGACTTGCTTATATATTGCTTTAATGAAGGTTTTTGGATTAATTAATGATAACTTACGGTAACAATTATTTTCTGTAATTACGATTTGTAATTATGTGTGTTTATAGATACGATGTCGATTCAAATAGTCCAGATCTTAGAAAACATGTAAGCTTACTTCCTGTTCTTGTATTTTCCTTCACAATTGCAGTCTATTACTTTACAATAATCATGATTTTTATTATCTTGAAATTTCTTAAATGTATTTACCTTAAGAGATATTAGTCACATTTTGACAAGTTTTATGAGTACCATATATATATATGATTTATCAAATATAGCACTTAATAAATCTTTCTACATGGTTTATAAATCATGAGAGGGTTCGAGATGCTCAGTTTATATTTCAACACAGTTCAGTTGAAGTAGTTTATTATCAGCATTCTGAATCATCAATAATTGTCAGTTAATTAAACTTGGCTATAACATAATGAGTCTTTGTTATTTCAGTTAAATACAATGAATTTATGCAGAATTTAATTTTTCTATCACAAAAATTAATAAGATAAAAACAACTATATTCAGATAGTAAACAAATGATTTTAAAGTAATGCAATATTTTTTTAATTGTTCTATATTATATTAAAGTTGATCTTGTAATCTTCCCTTTGAATGTATTTTATGTGTTATTTCTTTGATGTATGTGTATAGTAAGCCTTATTTTTTTACTAATAACTTCAGACCTTTAGCTAGAGTAAATTTAACTTAATTTTGTGCTTGAGCACGGTTAAGGCTCGGTTAGGATTTGAGTTTACTTTAGATTTTTGACAAATCTTGATAAATAAGGGGCCTTACTGCTGATTTTTCTTTATTACTACATTAGGTCTATTTTTATACATCTGTAGCAATGGCTGATTAATAAATATTTTAGGATTTTCTTGGAGCTATGGAGTGTACACTTGGTGAGGTTGTCAGTTCAGTCAGACTCAAGCGCCCTCTCAAGTGTGTATCAGTTCATTCATTACTTGATTCATCTATTTGTTATGAACATGAATAAATACATATGATGCATGAAGAAATAAATAATAATGTGTGAATAAACAAAATACTCCACCATTACAGACTTCATAAACAGGAAATTATGATTCTTATTCACTACTTGGATCATAGAGAGGTGTAGAACAAAAAATAAATGTATTCAAGAGAAGTAAATGAATAATATAAAGACAAATACATCTATTCAAGAAGTTAATTAATTAATTAAAATGTATTTGAGGTGTAATATATTTAAGATATCGTTTAAGGCTGCACGCAATGTACACTTTATATATTTGAAATACAAGTTTACATTGTATGAAATACAATGATGTGAATGTATATTTTAATCTTTTGCTTTTAATATAGAAATATTTGAATTTAATTATATGTAAGTTATATTTTCTTTTACAGTGGACCAAAACGTGACAGTGGCTCCATTATTTGTAAGTAAATATATTTAATTTTATATCAAAATTTCTATATTTTAATTCTTGGTTACTGAAATAAAATTAAGAAATTAAAATAAATAAAACAAATGTAACTATGAATAATTTGATTAGATAATTTATTACAATAATAATATTATACTCTTGTTCATTTATTGTAGTCTGCAATTTGTTTGTAATTTCCGGTTGATTTATCATATTGCTTTTGTCGGGATATTATGTTCTGATTATCATTTAACGTTAAATAGACCGGCTCAGGTCCAGCTGAGAAATAAATGAATGATTTCGATGCAAATTTTTTAATGATAATAATAATTGTTTGAAACGATTTGCAAAATAAATTTAATTGTTCTGTTTATTCTTAAGTAGTATCCGCAGAGGAACTCAGTTCTTGCAAGGTTTGTTTTTATTTCTTAGTTTGATCACTCAGCACTTGAGTATTTTGTAGTTTTTAAAATTTATTTTAATAATTATGTTGTAATGCTTCATGTGACTAACTCGGTAGTAATATAATAAATATGTTCTGCTGTTTTAATATTGCTTGTAGTTATATATTTCTGTCTTTTTTTCATGACTTTTTAGTAGTTATTGATTTTTAGTATTGCTTGCTGTTGTGATATATTATTAGAATATATTGGATTAGTTGAATTAGATATATGTGTGATCCATCGTGATGTAAGATAATTAGAGTACTTACTATTTTATGATGCAGGAGTAAATTATCTTATAGTTTTTGTACTCTATTACATATAATCACATATTATAATTACAATTTAATAATATTTAGCTCTGATTTTGCTAAGGAATATTGTGTATTCATGTTGTATTATTTTAAACTTTGTCAGGAAGTCATTGTCTTGTTAGTCTTATTTTTTCAAAGGGTGAAATACCCATTAGACAGTGAAAGCTACAGAACTTCTCTTGAAACAAATATTAAAAACCAAATGTTTTAGAATTGGTCAAGAATTGGCCTTTCTTTGGAATTAACTTTAATCTTTAGTGATTTGTTATGAAATTGTTTCAACATTTAGGACGAGGCGACCTTGCAGTTTTGTGGTGTTCGTTTGGATAAGAAGGATTTCTTTGGTAAATCAGATCCTTTCTTACAAATCAGCAAAGTTAACGAAGATGGGAGGTTAATATCTAATATATTTCTTTTACTTATCTTATCATGAATTTCTTCTTGTAACTTTTTCTTTGAAAACTTTCATATAACTTTTTCTCTTTTCTATTGATTTTATTATAAAAAGAGATAGAGAACGTATAGAGTACTATGTAGGATAAAACAGTTTTTATTTTTCAACTATCGTTTTTTTCTCTTCATTATTGTCATTTTATAGTTTGAGATGTTTGCTGTTTTTAGCTTTGTAGTTGTTCACAAAACTGAAGTGATCAAAAATACTTTAAATCCAACTTGGAAGCAAGTCACAGTTCCTGTTAGAACTCTTTGTAATGGAGACTACGACAGGTTAGATATTTATATTTGTTACTTTAGATATTTGTTAAGTTATTACTGATATTTACTATTACAGATTTATTAGTTTTGTTGTTAAATGAATATATCGTTTATAATTTCTAAGGTGGCTTATTTTAAATGTTCTTCTTTCAGAGTAATGGAAATCGCTTGTTATGACTGGAATAAGAGTGGCTCGTAAGTGATTTTGAATTTTTTGCTTTTTTCGGTTTAGTTAGTCAGAAAAGTAATTTATTGCTGCATCTTTTAAAATTGAAATAATTATTAACTCATATTTTAAATGTTAGAACATCCGTGAATAGGCCTACCAACATTTTATGCCTGTACAAAATTTAAAATTTGTGAAATGTTTTAACTTTGTAAAAATAAGCCGATTTAATTTACACGTATGAGTGTATTACTACTTAAACTTAACAAAGGATACTTATTTATTGTAGCTTTTATTTTATTAAAATTACTGCAATAATGTATATCATTATCTATTAATATTTGTAAATTGTATCCTAGCATCAAATATTAATTTTTGAAGTTGTGAATTTACTGTTATGTATTTATTTAATATAGTTATCAAATGTTAATAGCAAATATGTTAATAAAAATTATTTATTATTTTGCTGTTAGTTGTTCGCATTTTTCTGATAAATAATATATTAATTGATAAGTAATCAGATGCACGGCAGTGTATAGCAATCTTACAGTTATATGATTTTATCTTAAATTGCTATAAATGTAAATTACTCGCAATCTTTACGATAAATAACTTAATTTTTAGCTTTTCTTAATAATAATTGATTGTTACTTAATTGATATTTATTTGTTGAATGTTTCAGTCATTCACTTATAGGCTCATTTAAGACAACACTCAATGAGTTAAGGAAAGGTCCTTGCCCCGCTAATGACAATGAGGTCAGTTTATTTTTATATCTACGGGCAAATATTCGCAATACTAACTTTGATGCGTTTTATTCCATTATATATGCCTAGTAATTTACTTTATTTAGATTTAAGTCAAACTGATACATCTACTTATCACTATGCAGAGTTTATATAATTTGTTTAGATTGAAATTGTTGCCTTGTAAAATTAAAATATTGGATTTGCTTTATGCATTTAAAGTGTTTAATCTTTGGCCTAATAGCTTAGTGTAAGGTATTATAATGTAATCAATTGTCAATATTTCTTTATCCCATGAGAATTTTGTAATTAATTGTTGATTAAAACGTCATTAAATATAAAAATCTTGTTCAGGCTGGAGTTGAACTCAGCACTCACTGATCACACAGTCAAATAAATTACCACTACTCTGTTCGGCTCATTATTAGGGATTTATATAAGTATACAAATGAAAAGTAATTTATATATCATCTAGCGAATATTACATTACCAATGAATAAGTTGAGCATTGATCACATTTACTTCAAGATTTTATTAAATATAATTTGTGCATATGTGTAATTAATAGTCGATGACTTTCTGTTTGATGCAGTGCATTCATCCTGGAATACAGGCTAAGAAAGGAAAAAGTTATAAAAACTCTGGTATCATTAAGCTCATAATTTGTAGGGTTGAACAAGTTGCTTCCTTTATTGACTATATCAAAGGAGGGTCAGTATTATAGTCGTATAACATAAATAACAGTTTTTGTGCAATTCAAATCGATTGAGATTGTATGAATAATTAAGATTTCTTTTGTGTGCCATATGATATTTGAGCACTGTTTCATTTGTGTCAATAGACTTTGGTTTGTTTTGGTTGCAACGCTCATCTTACTTTGATGTTACATTTTTGTAGTATTATGCAAAATTTTAGTGTTTTCTGGTGAAATTTCTTGAATTGTTTTATATACAATGATCTAAGAATAGTATTTATTATTATTATTTAAAAGTAATATCTTGCTCTTTACATAAGAGTTATTACATATTGGTTTTAAAATACATGTTCTCTCTATTATTTTATTATTAACAATCAGGTTTTATCATTATTACTTCAGAACACAAGTTCACTGCACAATTGCCGTTGATTTCACTGCATCTAACGGTGATCCACGATCACCAACATCACTTCACTATCTTGATCCCCATCAACCAAATCTTTACGCGAGAGCTTTGAGATCTGTCGGAGAAATCATTCAGGACTATGACTCGTAAGAGAACATTGATTTTATAAATTTGGGTTCATATTTTTCTCTTTCGTATATATTTGAAAAGATATATGGATTGATATTGACAGCATGGCTTTATTTTAGGGTGGTTTATATTTTACAAATCATTTGTTATGTAATTTTTTGCAGAGATAAATTATTTCCAGCACTGGGGTTTGGCGCAAAAATTCCTCCTGATGGTAGAGTGTCACATGAACTCTTTCTGGTTAGTAATGTGTAATAAATATAAATTAGTATTAATGTAATTACTTTTATTTAGCACTTTTACAGTATAATTAATTAGAAATAATGTTGATGTAACTGATTTATTTATTGCAAAATGATTTTCAGAAATATCTGTAACAGTGTCAAATTTAGCGAAACTTTTATTTGATTAAATTTTTATTTTAAGTTCAATTTTATAAGTATTAACAACGTTAACTATTAAAGCAAGTGAATACTACAGTTTATGAGAAATGTTGAATGTATAATGTTAGCATGTTAGCATATTTATTTGACTCACTAAAATCGAAAGGATCATTATACTAGACGGTTTAGATTTACTATTTTCACATTTAGGTAAAATGCTGTACAAAAACTTAATTACTATGACTTATTTGAACGCTAATTATAATTAGCTTATGTCACTGAATAAGAGTTTAAAATTCAAGTACATTTTTCATGATCGTGTAATGAATAAATATTCTATTTTATAATAGAATGGCCACCCAACAAACCCTTATTGTCAAGGCATTGAGGGAGTGCTTCAGGCTTATTACCGGACTCTACAAAGTGTTCAGCTGTATGGTCCAACCAACTTTGCTCCTGTTATTAACCACGTTGCAAGGTTATTTTAATTAGCAATTTATTAACATTTATTACTGATAATAATATTAATTTGTGGTCTATTTATTCTTTCTTTACATCTCTGTGCTTGGTAGAATTCTTCGTACAGTATTATAAGTGTATAGTTACTATTAGTTGTGTTTGTATAGTTAATATATTATCAAATATTTAGCCTGAAAGATTAATTGCCCTGTTATAGTTATAACATTGTCAAAACAAAAACTTGAACAGTGTATTAAAGAGTGATGAAGGGGGGGGGGGGGCGGTAAGCTGGGGCATGCCCTGATTTTTGTAATAAAGCTTTGTACCTAACAAAATAGGCTTAATGTTTACATATAGTTTCAGGTAATGTCAAAAATTTAGCTGCTGAGTTGAACTAGAATATTGATTCATTTCTTGACATAGCATTGGCACAAAAGACTATTTAGTGATCTGTTGTGAGCTGCGTGTGCATAAATCCTGCTGTTAGTAGTTATTAGTGGTTATATTAATGGCATGTAGTACAGTCCACTCATATTTGTTTCCTTGGCAATGACGACACATGCATATAGAGATCCTAAATTGATTTTGTGTCCAAATATTACACTTTATGAAAGATTGCAATTATTAATGTTAGTAACATTGAAATTCTAAAATTATTTACTGATTGCAATAAATTAGTTATTTTGATTGTTGAATAATATTCACAGTATTCATATCAATTTACATTTTTGTATTTATTTTCTTCAGAATCGCGAACTCTCACTCAGGAACGCGCGGTGATCATTACTTTATACTTCTTATACTCACTGATGGCATCATCACTGATATGCCTCAAACTTGTGAAGCCATTGTCAATGTAAGTTGGACTTAGTTTATATATTGTTTTATTCTTTAAATCCGGTTCTTGTATATTTATACATTACTGAAGTTTCTTTTGGCAATAGAAATAAAGCAGACAATTACCATTTTTTTGTGCAAATTTGAATTGATCTGAATCATTTTTTACATTCTATGTAACCTCAGGTATACAGTTACAATCATGAATACAATCATGAATCATGAACACTATATGTGTTTATTATTTTCTTTTATTTTATGTTGATATGAATCTTGCATTTGCTAGTATGTGTTGCGGTTGTTAATTTAATTTAAGGTCAACATCTGTATTGAGGTATTACATGAATGATTCTCAGATATAATTGCTAATTTAAGCGCTTTACTAAAGGTGTATCCGATATGCCATATAGTGATCTTTCATAGGAATCAAACCTGGATCTGATGGTTCCAAGTCCAGTTCTTAACAACTACACCAATTACCTTGTTAAAACTTATCCTTTTTGTTAATTAAATGAAATATGATTGTTGTATGACTTGCAGGCTTCCTGCCTTCCACTGTCTATCATTATTGTTGGAATTGGAGATGCCGAATTTGATGGTCTGAGAATTTGATATGTCATTTTATAGAAATTAAAGTATTTATGCAAGATCTTAAGATTCTTATTGTTTAAAGCATTAGTAGACTATTTAATCGAAGTAAGGTTTATGGATACGGATGTGTTGGGATCAATTTATAGATCCAACACGGGATAATATCACCTTGTATAGCAAGATTGAGCACAGATTGCACCTGAGCTATGATCATTTTATTAGTAAGAGGCGATGGAAGATGATCATCCCACTTTCTTCAAAGAAGCTGACGCAATAGAATTCCGTAGAAGCCTGGTCCATTGATTTAAAACAAATAAAGAAAAATTTGCTAGAAATAAATATATGTGAATGGATTATATAAAATATCAAAATGTATTCATTAAATATAATTATTAGCTTTACTACTGAGAAAAACCCCTGTTACCCCTTTCGTTTGGGGGTCTAAAACAGTCCCTGGTTGAAGTTTAGTGATGATTTGTTTCAGCTATGGAGACTTTGGATGGAGATGACGTTCGCTTGTCATCAAAGGGACGTTATGCAGAACGGGATATTGTACAGGTATTTACAGAATTTTATTTAACGATATATATTTTGTTAGTTTCATCTTAACATTATATCTTCTGCCTCTCAAATTCCTAGTTTGTCTCTGCCATCCATCCCTCTAGGTAAGCTTGGCTTCAGAGTAATAAGTTGCTACAAAGGCTTTGCATCTTATTTATTAATGAAACATGTATTATCGTTCCTTATTCAGAAACTAAACTCAATTTGAGTCTTATATACACTTGCCCCATCACTTTGATATATAAGTTATTTAGTGCGCAGTGTTGCAATAGTAGTTTTCACTCATTATGTGAATTTTTCTCATCCAGATCACAATATTTGACTACATATATTTTTTATATTGATGTGACATTAAGAAACTAACCAAAGACTATTTCCTTTTTCAGTTTGTGCCGTTCAGAGAATTCATCGGAGGTCGTTATGGTAACGATCTGTCGCGTAGTCAAGCTATGTTAGCCAAAGAAGTTTTGGCCGAGATTCCGGATCAGTTCGTGTCATACATGAAGAAAAGTGGCATTAAACCAAAACCACCGCGTCAAACCAGTATCATTAGTGGCTAGCATTGAAAAGTGTAAACATCGTTATATCAAATGACTATTTCGTGAATTTTCGTTCTATATATTGTCATGATATTTATTCGGTTATTTTTGTTCGTTGAATCAAATTATTGCTTTAAGCAGTTGTTTTGATGTACTTGTAAGTAGTTGTAATTTTCTATCTGCTGTAATTTTTACACTTATTAAGTGGAATGTAGTCTGATTCAATCAGTTAAAATTCAAATTTGTTCTTTTTAATAATTTAGTTTTTGAAACTAATATTTTGACTTTATTATAATGCATGGATGAATTAATTGATATGTCAAATAAATTTCGACTATTACACTCGTTTTAATTAAATTCTGAATTATCTTCAGTTTTTAAGTAAATGAAAATATTCAGTTTAAGTTTATTTCATTGATTAATATTTATTAAGATAATTTAGTATATTAATTTAAATAATTTATTTACATTGTTTCATTAATCCAAGAAGCTAAAAGAGATTATATTTCTGTTTATTTAGTGTTTTTAAACTGCGTTTAATTTTAAACTGTATTAATAGCGTGATATCATTCCTTGATTAACATCTTAATATGTTTGGATGTTATAGAAGAAGTATCATTTTATAATTTTATATCCAGCACGAGTTTAGTATTATATCTATTTTCCAAAAATAAACTTGGAGTATTTTTTATTTTAGTTTGTAATACATATGTCATGTAATGCTCATTATAATATTAATTTCTTTTTCTAATATAATTAATTTTCTTCAATATTTTATAAGTAACGGTAGGTTAGTTGTAGTGAGGCTCTTTATTGTGTTGAAATATAATGTTACTGTTCTGTAGCGTTAGTATGTGAAATAGACTGTTTCACATCTCTAAATAATGTACATTGTGTTGAGTTTCATGAACGAGCCTTAATACTCAGATTAATTGTGGCTATTGGAAATTTAGCTTTCACTCTGTTAGTTTTGCTGCTTGCTAAAATTTGATCTCTGATTTCTGTACTGAGATTCTTGAAATGCACTGATGGTATATCTCAGTATTATGAGCTTAAACCTCTTATTTAACTCTTATTAAACCTCTGATAGGAATGATATACGCTTATTATGAGCGTATATCTCAGTATTATGAGCTTAAACCTCATTCTTGAAGCTGGTATTTTCTTCTGCTTTTGGATTTAGTGTACGATGCATATAGTATTTCTGTGTGGAGTGTTACTTAGCTTTTTTCATTAAGTATTTCACGTGTTTTTGTATGATGTATATATTTTTTCCTTTATATATTTATATTATAGCTCGTCTGTATTTGAATTGATTTTAACCTTACTCAATTGACTTATCTGATAAATTATAGTCTTCATTTATTTATAGTCTTATTATTATTATAATTATTATTATAATTATAATAATAATAATATTATTATTATTGATCGTGTAACTATGCAGTAAATAAGCTTGTATTAGTGGTAAACTGCTGTAGTTTTGCCTTTGTGAATTCCGTGACATATTTCTTTAACTGTTATTTGTGTACATTTTGTAATATATTTCATACAACTTTAATGTACTGGTTAATTATTGTGAAAGTAGTTAAGCATTATAAATCATTATGAATTTTATTTATTATTATGGAGTGTCAAAGATACACAAATTTATATCTCATTGAGAACAACAATTTGTTAAAGGTTTAGATGTGCTTTTTTGAAAATCAAAATTAAAATTATTTAGTGCCCTGTTTTGTGCCAAATGATTTAGTCCAAGAGTCCAGTGCTCATATCGCTTGGTGTTTGCAAGCCTAGTTTATCAGCTAGATTTTGTGACGTTACTCCGCAAGAAAAATGGATTAATATTAAATAATATGTTGACAAATATTTTCACAAATATTGATATTTCTTTTCCCTGGACTATCACAGTCATGAATCTGATTAGATTTTTTGGATTTTTCTGTATTTATTTCTACGAACGCTGTTATGTTTGTGTAAAATTGCTATACGTTATAAAGAAGTTATCGTTTTAAATAAAAAAGATCTGAATTTATTGAAAATGTTCAACTTCTTGTAAGATCTTGCATTGCGATATATTTTAAGTACTGCTGTTTATCAATTTCATTAAAGTTACTTTCACTTTTAGGCAATTGTTTAATTCACACAATGATGAAAGTGCCTTTGAGTCAAAATAAAGATGAGTCATTTAATTTTTAAAATAATAAGCGCTTTATTATTATCATAATTTTGGCATAACCAATTGTCACTTTTCTGCTGATTTCCAATTCTGGATATTTGGCT
This sequence comes from Oconnorella tubifera, assembly GCA_034700105.1. Classification (NCBI taxonomy): domain Eukaryota; kingdom Metazoa; phylum Annelida; class Clitellata; order Enchytraeida; family Enchytraeidae; genus Oconnorella; species Oconnorella tubifera. The sequence goes on from JAQIXG010000227.1 coordinate 22,084, forward strand.
GTTTTTTGGCCGATACCGGGTTCAGTTGGTTTAATTGAAGCCAAATTAGCCAATTAATTTTACTGTATTCAAATTAACTGTTAATTTGACAGATTAGTTAAATCAGTTATATTTGGTTAACAGTGCATAATTTCCGGATTATCTATGCTTTATTAAGTAAAAATATTGCTTTCTGAGAATACAGTAAGCAGCTTTGTAAACGTTTTAAATGACACTTGATTGTTGTATCTTTTAGTTTTTTGATTAAAATGTTAATTTTTCAAAAATAAATTATAAAAATTATGAAATTATTTATTTGAAATATTAGTTTGTCGATTGGTCTACTATTGCCGATTAATCATAGTGTTGCAAAGACTTGCTGACATCTAATCATATCAGTTATTTCTTAGCGATTATCATTATATTAGATTGAAGAAAAGTACACTAGCAAGTTGGATCTCTTCTATACTTCTCTTTCATCTTAATATTTATTTGATCAAACTTTTAAGTAGTTTAATCAGTAATAATTTTTAATATTATTATATTGTCTTTCACTTATGTGTCAACAATATGTTAAAATTGCTGAGGATTCTGTGGTTATTTTATAATTTATGTACAATTATGACATAATTATAATAAATTTTAATTAGTATAATCAAATATTTGTACATTAATGTTGATATTGATTTTTATACTCTGGGCTTGCAGCGTAATAGATGATGGCTATTGATGGCCTATTAGATATTTTACTGCTGATTGTTTGTAATTTTTGAATTGTCAAGTTTTTACTTCTTAAGTTTTAAATTTATGATAAAGATTTAATGTAGAAATATAATTAAAATATCAGTTTGGTTATATTTACGAGACATTAAATAACAAGATCTGAAAACGCTGAAACAAAATTGCTTAAGCATTCGAGTTTTGTTGATTTATTTTAAATTATTATATTTGACTTGTAGTTACGATCACCACAAATATATCTCTCTATTTCGTCAGGATGAAATATAAAGAAAACATAGCATTCAAACAATATAATAAACTTTATATGATCCATTGGCGTGACAATTGTTGGTGTCACCCGTTGCGGTGTTTTTATGTGACAACTTTTTCTTCTCATGTGCACCATTTCTTAAATTTTTAACTGAAAGTTATTTTTGATAGATAACTTGTAGAGAACTTCCCGCCAGTCTGCTTTACACTATATTCAGTGTATATTTTAACTTTTCTTATTATGTTCTGATCTGATATCTAGTATGTTCGATTTTTTCCTCTTTTTTCTAATTTTAACTCGTAGGCACAACGAACTTGAAGATGTCCATCTGCGCTTAACTGCGGATTATATCATTATAAAAACTTTAAAATTAAACAATATTGCAAACTAATTATAACTAGAACAACTAATTCTAATTCTAATACTTTAATATAAATTATATTTTAAAGTTATATGAAGTATAAACACTAAAAGTAGTTAGAATGTTTCAGTAGGCCTACTGTAATTATTCGTAATGCAGTCATGATCTTGCATTATTTCATGTATACGTTATATGATACAATTTTAATGATGTTCTTGCTGTGTTGACAAGGATTTGAGTCATAAGGCCACGGATAAGAACTTATGACACAAGACCAAGGGCTTCTCAGATGGTCCTTAAGGACTGCTCAAGGATATGTTATGACTGAATTAGACTACATTGAAAATAATATCTCCGAGTTAATAATAGATCATGCAATAAAAAAGATGATCAAGATATCTATTTTCCTTTAATATCCTTTAATTAAGGTGGAATCGACAGCACCCAAGTTACTTTAGTACTTCGCTGTCATTTCTTCTTCCGGTAAATATACTATTCATTTTTGTAACATTTAACTACTGAGTCGGTCGTGGTGGTTTCTAAAATCAGGATTAACTGATTGTTTGATGGGATAGCACTAATAAGCACTAAGCGGTTAAGCACTTTTAAAGCTGATTTCATCGCAAAAGTAAAATCATCCACACCGGAAGTCATCAGCTGATAATAAAAATATTTTCTAAAAATGAAATAAAAAGATTATTTTATTTAATTGAAGCTTATTTTTATTTTCTAGACCTCAGTTTTCTTCACAATATGTGTAGTTCGCGGAAACTGTTTTTTAATCTTCTGACTCCTGCCTTGATGCAAAGACAATATGGGTCGCTCCATGTCTTAGGCAATCCTCGGCAATCTTTACTAGGACAATATTTAGATTACACGCGATCCCCTTTAATTAGACCCCTGTTCACACTGAGGCCAAGGACCTCGCCGTTAAATGGAAATAGACAGATCGCGGAATTTGATCCGCGGTTGAAAACGCAAGTTAATGGAATTAGGCATAATTCAAATAACAATGGAAATGAAGAAGATATGAAAACGGAAGTGAAAGGGTTCTTTATTCACGTACCTAATCCAGTGGAATGGGTGAAAGATCGCGTGTTTACATTTTTCATACGCAACTGGCTTGATCCGTCATTTGATATCAAAGATTTTGTGTACGGTGCTAAACAAGTTAGTATTTTTTGATATCGAGATACCTTAAGTATTTTTCAATTTTTTAAAATGTTCTCGAGTGCTTACGCAGAATTATATAGTGTTTTATATAGCGGCGTAGAAGCGAGTACTATGAATATGTTTACATTCATTAAAAGAATGATTAATTAATGAAGTTTGACATTAAATTGCTGAATATTTCAGTGAAGACAGAAGTATAAGTATGTTTGGAATGAAAGTAATGTAAGTGAAGCTGAAAATAGTGAATATGAGAAGAGATTGAATATCGGTGAACATTGAAATTGAATCAATATGAATATGCTTGTATTAAGAGAACAGATATTGATATAAAAATATAGCTCTACTAGTATTATTCATGATACTACCTATTTTATCCATATTATTTATTTTATCTGTTAGGCCTTGTCATATCTAACAAGACTAGCAGTTATGAAAGATTACGATACTATGAAATCTGTAGCAACACAAGAGGTGACTGATGATTACTTCTATAATTTTATTCTTTTATATATAAAATATACAGTGTTTTATTATATTTTGTAAAGTTTTTTTGATTTGTAAAACACTTTCAGACAATGTAATATTTATTTTAGTGTATTTTTTATATTATGTCTTACATTATATTTCTTACACTTTGAATTTTATCTAACAATTCCAGAGTTTAAATAAATCGACTACTGTTCACACACCAGGAGCTTTCATGTAAATTCTAGATTTTATATTTATTAAATATATATTTATATATTTTACGGATCAATTAGCTACATTATATAATTTTTATAATTGTATTTTTTCAGTTGTAATAATAATTTAAAAGTTATATGCAAAATAAACGAGTATTTTCTTATGGTATTACTGTATATTATATTATAATGAATATATTACTAAATTGGCAGTTGCGTCATTTTCTTTAATTTTCGATTTTTGCATTTGAGTTTCCCTTTGAGATGAAATTAAAGATTATTTCTAATGCGGTATTATTTAAGTCTGTAAGCATTTATTTCTATTATGACTTCTATTTATCAGGTTGTTAGCAAGTTGAAGGATATGCTAATGCCTTGGTCTGATGAGCAGCAACAGAGCATTGAGATACTTGTCAGTGACATCAGTCTTGCTTCTGCTAATATTATGTCAGTCACAAAGATGCTAGGTAAATTATTCTCATAGCTTTATAGAGAGTTGTACTGGTGTAGAAAACGCGTTTTAACTGTTATTTGTTTGTGTTTTTAAGGAAAGTTTCTGTTATGTGGAAAGTTTCTGTTATGTGGAAGGTTTCTGTTATGTGGAAAGTTTCTGTTATGTGGAAAGTTTCTGTTATGTGGAAAGTTTCTGTTATGTTAGTATCTCTATCATTTAATACAGGTATTCAATGATAGAGATAGTTATATAAATGATAAAGATCTAATTGAATTTATTATAATTACTGTATTATTAACGGGATTCATCATTTGAATGATTAATTGAATTAAAGTGAATCATTTAGGGTAAATAATTGAACTAAAGAGAGATACTTGTCTATTAAAGAGTATATGTGCAAAAAATATTCTGATTTAATCCACTTAAGACTTTCAGTGTATTAGATCAATCACACCCCTAGAATGAAATTCACGATGCATCCTTTATTAGTTAGTCTTATTCTGTTGCTTTTTAAGTTCTTATATCTTTGTTAGATTTGGATGCGTATCGAGTCCACATTGATATGTTTTGTGTTGCACTTAAGACTTATAAATCAAGACCCTTGTTAGTTCAGATAACCCTCAGGTAATCATACTATATTATGTAAACAGAGAGAGGTAGGATTAATTACTGGCCTTGTGTTTGAATTAAATGTTAATTAAAACTTGTTTGAAGATTATTTTAAATTTGCTAGAACTAATGCAAAGAAAATATTATTTGTACATTGGCTGTTGTTTAATTGTTACATAGATTCAGTCGAAGTTACGGAGACAGCGATGTTTCATCTGACTGGTGTATCGCCAGAATTCTAGAGTTCAAAGTACGTGAGATGTTAAAAGATGAACATAATCTATGAACATGGGACTTATATCAGTATTGAATTACTATTATCAAGGATTGACTCGATTGAAATAATGATGCCTTCAGCGATTAAGTTACTGTGATTAAATTTGTCACTGTAAAAAATCTTATTTTTATAAAAGCATTGTTATCTTGAATAATAAGTAATTATCAGGCTTCAGTCATTGTAATAAATTTTATATGTCTTAAATAAGCATTTGGGACACAGTCCATAAGTTTTCAGTAAGGTTTTGCTTTTTAATATCTGATATAGGCAAGCCTGTTGTTATTCCCATGTTCAAATACTAGGATTACGTATTCGTAATGTTGGTGAATCTTTGAAATGTTAAAGATTATTTAATTATAATTACCAAAATGTTTACAAATTATTTGTGATTCCACTTTGAGCAAAGCGCTCGCATTATTTTCTGGATTTTATTTTTATATAAATATATATATTCTCATATGATTGTATATATTATGTTGTAAAGAGATTAGTCGCCTAATTATAACATTAATAATAAATCTAGAAATTATAAATTTTTAAATAAACTTTCAAATAAGTTAGGGTTGGATTCCAATCAATAAAACAAGAAATTATATTTTTTAATATGCCATGTGATGGATGGTGACGCATTGTCCGGAGTAATGCCCCTTTTATTATAGTTCTTTGTTATTACAAGAAATAGACTTACTGCAAGAAATGAAAACTAATAAATAAACGCAACTGTTTTAAATCAATCCCATTTAATAAGTCTTCAATTCAGTTAGTCAATATAACGTATTATAAATTTTCATATTATAAAATTATGACGATTTATACAACAAATTTTATATACAATGATATAAAATAATCGGTCAAAAACACTTTACAAGAGATAAAATCATTCAATTATCATACATAAAATATTATTCAGTTAATGACAAAATATCTGAAAATATCTCTGCACTAAATTGCTATGATAATTATAATCTTAACAACACAGTTCTAATATTTCTTATCATGGCTTATTGAAATGATACAAAATTGGATATTATAATACATAACTAGGGAATCTACCATTCTAGGGGTTCAATTACATTTCAAAAATCTAACAACTAGTGTACAGAAAGAATGTAAAGACTAATCTCAGACTTTACTTTCTTGAGTTTACATCACAATTCTAACTCCCACTGGCAGTTGTGTTTTGATAAAACAAAATTATTAGATGCTTTACAAATATATTACAAGTATAAAAATATATATTTCGTATTCTAAAGCAGATCTTTCGTAATGATAGTATCACAGTGGTCTGCTTAAATCCTGAATTTGAAATAATGCTGAGAAATAACAAGAATAAAGCGATGAAGAATATAATATATTAGTAAACGCAAGAATCTGGCAGTGATGGGATTGCAGTCAATGCGCTTCAACATGTGTAATATTTAAATAAAGAGATTTCAGTTTTCTGTGAACATACACATAATAACAATAAACTAACAGTCTCTTAATTATTACCCTTCTATTATAATAGTTCCTACTGTATTTAAAGACTATTTTTAATTACATTAAATACTTAATTTAGATCGTAACAAAACAAATAATGATATATAATGAATAAAAATTAACATTAATATTTAAAACAGTCAATTTATAACGAGCACAACATTGAACAATACTTAAATAAATAATTAGATTAGCCTATTGAAAGAACATACCAATTCCTATTATTCAATGTTTAGTTTACAATGCAACGTTACAACAGACACAGTACAATGGCATATTGACTATTATTATCTAGCGTTAATAAAGTACAAAAATAAATTTACATACCCTTAACCATTATGACATTTATACAATTGGCAAAAATATAGCGCAAAGTTACAACAATAGGAAACTTGTGAGCATTATTATATCACAAAAACACAAACATTTACAACCATAATGATTTAATTCTGGGACGCCATAAGTAAAGTTGATATTCCTTGTTATGTATATCTGCTGAAGGTCAAGCAGCATTATAAAAACAATGCTCTGAATGAATTTACAAATAAGTCAGAAATAAAAGGAGAATAAAAGACTACAAGGAAAATTACAACAATTTCTTTGACCAGAATTTAAATTAATTTAAAGCAAAGAAACTGTGATGCAATTAATCTCAATCTGAAAACTAGATAATTGTGACATTTTAAATCTAGTGTATCCTTTCATAATAAAAAATATTTCACTTGTATATAAATGTCAGTAAGTCAAAAAACAACACAGCAAAATTTGAAAACAAATTTGGTCAAATATAGGTTAGACATACAAAAAGTTTAATCAAAGATGATATTCCTTAATAAATCCTGTTATAGATACTTGCCCACCAAACAATGCAAGACAAAAAACTGCAAGTATAATCTTTATCCAATCCTATTCATCCTTTGGTTTATTCACTTTTGCTCGAGGCAGCTGTTGAACTTTCCCAGTTAAAATTTCATCTGTTTTCAATTTCTCTCCATTGAGAGCCAGTTTAAAAGCATCTACCGCTCCTCCAAATATTATACTGCAGAAAAGATTCTCAAAAGGACGAAATGGATCGCCAATTGGCGTGACAAGATAGACGACTCGTAGAAAAATGAAACACGCTACGATAGCGAGATGAACCATTTGTAAATGCATGTCGATGTAGTCAAGAGCGTATAACAGAAATACAATCGATGCGCATAGACTTGTTTTAGTTCCCCTAAGTAAGTAGTAATTGAGAAAATATTTGCAATAATATACTGATACTTAAAAGCTATGTTAATAAATGTTATTAACAAGTTAATAAATACAAGTTTTGTTATTGAAAATGACAGTAGATCATAGAACAATTATCAATATGAATGATTATTAATAAAATATTTATAATAATACTGATAAACGATTGATAAAATCAATTTTTATTTCCACAATTATAAAATTTATTTATTACATTTAATTTAGTCTTGAAACTTAATTCTAAAGTTAGATAATATTTACATTTACTGTAATAAATCACTCAAGTTTCAATTCTAGAAACTGCAGTATGATATTCGCACTAAAGTTTAAAAAGAGATTGTTGCTCTCCACTCTGTACGTTGCTAAGAAAACGCGATACGATGATACACGAAACGTGATTTTGTGGATTTTAAGCCCTTAAGAGGCTAAAGAGTACTTACAGACTGGGAGCTAAGATTTCATTAGTTGTGGGCATCCATACTCCACGAACCAAACGATCAAACGTCCGCATGAATTGTGAACCCGCGCCTAAATGAACAACAGAAAGTCGATTAATTATGATGAAATTTAAACTTAAATTTTATATTACTGAATATTTATAACTATTCAGGCCCCACCAGTCTATGAACACTAGCGGAAGCACAAATTTGAGCTTATAGGGTTATTTTGTTAAGACCTAACCTCTTCAATTGAACTTAGACGACTAGTAATATGAAAACTATATTTTAAGAGACATCAATAAAGAGCATTGATTATATAAAAAGATAAATTTTGCTATTTAAAACTATTTATTTCAGCTAATGTCTCAAAAATTGCAGCACCTACCTTTAATTGTTCCTAGCACACAAACAATTGGATACGAATGCTGATATTCCTTCAGAGCAGAAAATACGCCATGATGGACTTTATTAGCTCTACGCACTTCCTTTAGACAACTGATTAAAACTTTAACCGGTAGAAATTTGCAAAATCTGTATGTCAGATCAAAGGGTGTGTAGTTTATGGCATACCTATAAACATATACATTCTGTATACATTACGAAGTATTTAGTATATTATTTACTTTATTTCTCACTAGCAAATCTAATATAATAAAGTATTAATGTCACTTGATACTAATATCAATACAAAATATAATAACTCCTATTTAACGTAATAATAACTTATTATTTGAAATATAATAACTTATATTTCAAAGTAATAATTTAATAACTGAATGCCTATTCCACACCATCTTAATAAGCTTTATTTTTATTATAAGCTGAATTCTCAAAAAAATCTTTCTTATATATTTGAATAAAAAACACAAATTAATTACAAAAATTAATGCTACAGTATGAAACCATCCAATAAAACGCCGTATTGGCTATGTGTTTCATTGGATAGTGCATCATGCTGAGTGTGTAACTGATCTAAATGTCATATATATGCCCTTGCATTGACAGTCACAATAGTAAAACATCTTCATTTCGTATAGCCTTAATATACTTTATATAAACCTATTGCATTCTATTTTAGTAATCGAAACTATTCTTAACAACTATTCTAGAACTACTAGCGGTAAATCTTTATTACATTGTAACTGCATACATATGTTAAATAGTAAATAAAATTATTAAGAACTGTCCACAAAGATAAGCCCATACTGCTGCATCTGTGTGGACAAACTAAAATGAGCATTTCACCACTTACCATACTGTAGAAGCAATAAGCAGATCCCTGACATTCGTGAAAGGCGTTAAAGGAGATTCACCGATGAAGAGATTAGAAAAAATAGCACTGGCAAAACACATCATCATGCTAGATACCCAACAAGATAAAGGATGCTTGCGTGAAAATGACTGAGAATCTATGCCATAAATTTATTACGATCCAATAATTAATTCAAGAATAATAAAACGAATGAATAAAAATAAGAATTTATATTCTTATCAAATTGAAATTATGTCTACTGGGGTTGGCTTATTTCAATTAAATCAACAAGATATCAGAGTGATAAGCTACCATCTTTTATTGCTAATAAATGGCAACATCTAATCATCAATAGAGGCTTGATCATTCAGTGCTTAAACAACAACAATTTAAGAAATACCTAAACTCAAATAAAAGTCAAATGTAATTAAATTATCTAAATATTTTGTATTAATCACAACACTCTAGTTTTCACTAGTAGAAATTTCATTTAGCCAACAATCAATTAAGATAATTTTTCTGCCATTATTTGTTTGTTGTGTCACATCAGCACTGAAAAGGCCATTTAGTGACAGTATGAACTTGATGTGCAGAATAAAACTATGATAATACGATGATAATAAAAGAATACTAATCACTTGCACAATAAAATCTAAACTAATTGACTTCTAAATCTAAGTATAATTACCTGCTGAATTATCTTTTTGACTGTCCTCTCTAACCATCATACAAGCCAGTATAAAGTTTGCCAAATCGAAATAAGGATACATCTGTAACCTGCTTATCATTGAAGCAAAATGGGCCAGAGAGCGTTCTTCACTCATTTTCAATGCTGTTAATCCTTTATAATTAAATATATTTACTGCAAATAATATACATAGCAAATACTTAACAGTCAAACCTCATTCTAATTGTTACTTGAAAGAAAGCATTTAGTGTTACAACATATCCAGACAGATCTTGTAGTCTAGCTACTAGCGTAGAGTATACTGAGAAAATATTACACAACTTACAATAAACTGCACATTACATAGCTGGCAGCTAACAGGTGGCTATAAAAAAGCATACTTTTGATGTGAGTATTGATTGATAATAAAAACATTAACTACTGTAGTTTAAGGTCATGTAAACATAGACTGCAGCCGAGGCACAGAGCAATGATTTCGCTTCAGGGAGCAAAATGATAATTTAAAAGAGGGGCAGGCCATGCTTAAAGATTTATGGAGGGGGATAGGAATGCTAATAAAAGCTTCCATAAGGGAGGGTGCAGTTTGTTGTCAGGAGAAATTTGAAGTGTTATCCAATTTAAGAGAAGGCAATGATCAATCCAGGATGAAATATCCTCTCCCTCTCCCCCTACAGATCCATCACTCAACTACTTATGCTATAGTCATAAATTGATAAATGACTTTTCTTACAGACAGTTTTTCACCCATAGATCAGACCTTCAGTTTATAGAGAGAGAAAATAAATTCAGAAAAAAGTTATAATATTTAATTACTATTTTGCTCTTCTGAAAATTTTGCTCTTCAATATGATAAAGGAAACTAAAATCAACATCATATGAATCCATATTAACATTTACTATTAAACAAATAGGGCATTGTTTAAAATTTAAAATTCTTTGTATTTATTCCTTTTATAAAAAAACGGACATCTCATTCATCCTTGCAGAAAATCCTCAATACTCATTAAATATATTCTGTTATACATGCAACAATTAAATGCAATAGCCTCCTGTCATTTAGCAGACATTCAAACAGCTAGCCACAACATATATATTATACAGTAACTTCCAGACAGCTTAAGTAATTGATAGTCAATTAGCGTTGGACTTGTTACTGAGCTAAACAGTGACTAGGCTAGAAACCCAACAACCATGAAAAAAGAGCTCAAGTGCAATTTAAAATATGTACCGGTATATTATATCCAAATAATGCTAATCCTGAAGAAAAATTGAAGATGATCAGGATTCAATTCCTGCTTAGACAAATCTTATGATAAGCGAGAAACTTAATATAATTTAATACTCCAGACATGATGCATAAAGTGGACTTTCAAAGACTAAATGGCTCAGATACTTTATTTGATTTATACTTCCTGGCTTAAGAAATCAGGGAAAATAAATCAAAAGTTAACAAATTTAATGCTGGATCTAACGGAACATTTTAAAAGGGAACCAATCTATTTTTCTGAAACCATAACATCCAAAAATATATTAAACTTTGTTCGTTATATATCTATATAAGCTGCATCAATAAGAAATTGTCTTTAGTTAAGCTGGAGCATTCTAAAAAGCGGGAGAGGGGGATCAAGAAATATAAAATAAAAATTTCTATAATATCTTGCTTACAATTTGGTTGCAAATTTTAATGCAATTAGATTAGGATTTACAGTAATTTCCAATATAAACTTTAACACTAGCAAGTTATAATTTATTCAAATTACTGTAATTTTTCAAATACAACTAATAGATGATAAGTTTTTACATACCCCCATGCGGGGTATATTCGTGTGCGCGTTATCTAAATTTTATTTCCTCAAAAAATAATGTATCTATATATATATATATATATAAATTAAAATTAGTGTATATATACTGAATTTATTTATTTTCACACAATTGACTGCTTGAGGGGATAATTAGATCACCGGTCATTGAACTCAACAACAGTAGGCTGAATTATTGCCCAAGAGTGATAAAGTACAGCCCACAAGATAGAGAGAGCGAAATAGAGAGGAGGGGATTCTAAAAGATCCAAGCATCAAATTTTAATTGTTCCTATTATAAACAAGTTTGATACAATGATTAGCCTTTCATCATTCTATTCACTGATTTTTTTCTTTCTAGTTTCTGTCTCACTTTTTTCTTTCTCTCTCTCTTTACGCTTACCACTCGGTTACTAAGTAGTCGAATAATGTTAGTAGACCTACTTATACTGTAATGTCGTATAACATATGTCATTACAGCCTATATGTATACATCTTACGGTTCATATACGGCTTATATATGGCTTATATACGACTTATATATGGCTTAAGGCTTATATACGGCTTATATAACCCGCCAGGTATATATTTGTTGTCACGTTTAAAAAAAAAAAATCATATTTTGAAATCCAAGGGTTATACACATGTGCAAGTTATACAAATTAATGGATTATATTCATGAAATAATGTCTATTACTAACAACAACCTCCTTCAGAGCTGATAATGTTTCGAGGAGACTTTGTATTGTTATTATTATTGTTAAACATTTCAGCTACTAACAAAGTAGATATAGTTATTGACAATGCAGACACAGTGTTCCGATTGTCACAATTACAACACCTGCATAGCGAGTCATTGCATAATCTCTACAAATTTCAAAGACACATTATAAAGACTAATTCAAACTCAATCTTTCGGTATTATTTCACTGTCTACAGATTTCTATAAAATTACTTTAATAATGAAAATAGTAAATATCATTTTTTGTACAAATTCATTCAAATTAGCGTTAAAATTTTTGGAATAAAATAGTTACGACGAGTTTGGCACAAAGCCATTAATGGTTTTCGGAACATACTAAAGTTTAGGGTTAAGATACGACTACGGTTTAGGACTAGTTCTAATTAGTGTTCAGGTTATAGTTATGATACAATTACAGTTACAGATCGGTCTGTACCGATTTAAACTAGAATTGTACCGAAATCGTCTTCTACTAAACTCATCGTAAATCCAGCGGGAGAAGTGGTAGCGTCTAATTGAGGCTCAGGATTATTTACTAATTAATAATTTTTAATAATTACTCTTCGTAACTTTTAAAAACATATCGAAAACATACAAATTCTCAGATTAAATAATAATTAAAATGAAATAATTTAATAAAATGTAAATTAATTAGATAATTTAGCGTATTTTGTATAAATCTATGACTTTTACAACTTACAAAAATAAAGTTAAAAATTACTTGTTTACCTTTTGATCCATAAAAGTAAAATATGTAAAAGAGAAGTAAGATGAAAATTAAGGAACGCAAATTCAAAGTTTCAACTTTTTAAAATTGAAATTCACGTGAAAAGATGCTTTTCCCAAAAACAACTTTGAAATTTACTGTTAGCAAGTTCTTCAGCAGATAATTTAATGTGCTGCAATGCATTGTTACAATTTATGCAAAATTCTAAAGTTAGACCAAATCTGTCAATTTGACCTATATCTGCGATAAGACAATAATGAAAAAACAACCTTAAAATTGATATACAGCAACCCAGCCTTTCCTCCTTATATTATACATAAGCGGACTGGACTTTTTGACGGGACCGTTTTGACGTGCCACCGTTAGTTTTATATTTATTCTCTGTTAAGTTAAGTGGTGGTATTTGGTGGCATGTCAAAACAACCCAGGACAAAACGGCCCTGACAAAATAGCTCCGACAAAACGACCCCGACAATACAGACCCGAATTATTTTTATGTTAGTGGGAATTTTTTTTATTTGTGAATGAATTTTCAACAAATTTTAAGACAACACTTCGGAAGTACCTCAGAGTCTATTGTAACGCAATTAATATTATTAAACTAATAAGACGTAATAAATGATAGATAAAATCATTTTACGTAACTCGTATAACTAAGATAAATTGAAATAGAATCTCTAAATCCCATTTAAGCTAATACAATAATGGCATCTATGTTAAATACAGATGATTATTTTCATACATTGAAAATCTTTGTGTTTTCTATAACTTGACACAACCTGAATTCAACAAATGTTGTAATGTTTTAATTGATTAATTATTAACTTGAATTAATAGTAATACAAAAAGAATCTGTCATTTTCAAATCTCATTCTAAATGCTATGTAACAGTTTCTACAGTTCGCTGTCTACATTGTATAACGAGCTCAGATGCACTGATAGATCGATCATACAACTTTTGACGTAATTCTTTATTGAGAGTCAGTTTTCTAATAAGTTTATACATTTCCTTGCGATAATCTTTACTTAAAAGTCGACGATTCAAATGAAAGACTTCCCTCTCAATGGATTCCGCTATGTTCTCTGATTCCTGTTACAATCAAAGTAGAGATTATTATGAAAATAAATGAATGTCAAAAACATATACCTAAACTCATAAACTTTACAATGAAATTTACTTTATGGTATTAGTTAATTTAAGCAGAAGCCTTAATTTGTAAATTTTAAAATATATCATTTAATATATTAATTATTAAGAACAATAGACTCCAAAAGCTTTATAAAATTGTATATTTGTTAAATTGCTAGTGAAACAATGTCTGGATTAACATTCATTGACAATATCAACATCGCTTGTCTAATGAAGCGCTGTACTAAAGGTGCAGAAAGTTAGAGAAATATTGCAAGACATGTGTAACTATGAGGTCATTTTGTTTCAGTGTTCATCACTCGTTTGTTTAGTCCATGCGTAATAGAATTAAATAATGAAAAAGCTCTCAGCCTATCTGATTTAAATTTTAAAAAATCAAACAAATGTTAAACGCATTTATAATATTATCATCTGTAAAGAAATTCTGATCATTTATTGAGACACATCACAGAAACAATTACACTTTAATTCATAAAACACCTCAATCATAAACTGATTCTGCATCCAAGAATTTTGAGATTCTGGCAATATACAACGCGCTAGAAATGCAAAATATGAAAATTTGAAACTCAAATTTATATACCTCAAAACTTAATGCCTCAGCGAGACGTTTTCTACCAACAGCACGAAGCCGTTCTGACTTGTGATCGGAACGAATCTCAATCATTGGACGATCAAGTTTCTCCTCAAAATGTCGTTTCCATTGTTTCACGATATCTTTAGCCAGACTTGATACTTTCTTGTCTTCATGATTTGTTAGTTTATTTATAACGTGACCTTTAATAAAATAAAAATTCCAAATATCAAATAAAATGCTGAAGTTATTTAATTATTTTAAAGAAATTAAATATAAAACATATCAGAAATATTTAGAGTGTGCATTCAGCAACTAAATACTATTCAATACTAAATGCTATTGCATCTATTCGAATGTTCGAATGCACCTATTCGAGTTGATTTCAACAAATCTCTTGAAGGTATTTTATGAGATAATTTCTCCAACGTTGCAATAAGTACATGGCATGTTTGATTGGGAGCCTTCAGTAAATTCTTGTATCTTTGAAGTTCTTCTACCACAACAACTCCCTATCAAAATACATTGTATGCATGTATACATAAAACAAATAGTGATCATTTAAATCTATATGAAAATAGAGATCATTTTCAGGGTATATATAAAACTAAAGTTTTAAAACTAGTCTTTTAGTATGTACTTTAAACACACAAAAACAAGACGGAATTATGCATTTTAATCTCATTTTCAAATCAGACTTCAGTGCTGGAAATTTAGGGTTAAATGTCAGTACATAATAACCATTATGTTACCTTAAACTCATGAATTCAATATTAGCTGAAGTTTAGTCTATTTAATAAATCAGATAATACAGTTTAAAATCATATTTATATTACAAGATGTAAAATATAATTACGATTATATAAGATGTATAATATTACTTTAAGTGATTCCAATGTGGCTTGTTTTAATTTCTTTCCCTTTAAGTCTAATGAATCGTTAGTAGACTTCACACGTTCTGTTCTTACCAAATATTTATCCATTCATTTAATTTTCTCTACAAGAAAAATAAATAATTAAATTACATATATATGTTCATTTCAATTTTAAAATAAAATTGTTTATTATTTAATTAAATTATTTAATAAATTTTGTTATTTACAATTAATTTACTTTTTGTAAATTATGTAAATATTATTTAATTCTATTATTTGTTTTTGATATTTGGAATTAATTCAATATTATTGGATTGTCTTATTTAACTTGTTCTAATAAAATAAAATAAGATTTTACGTTATTAAATTTAAATTTATTATTATTAATTTAAAATTTAATTAATATTATTTTATTATTCTTATTTATAAATTACATGATCGTATTATAATTGTACACCGTGGTTCAATAAAAAGTAAGCCAAACTTCAACTGCTGACATTTATTTTACAAACGAATCTTAAAAGTTTAAATTTTGAACATTTTGAACGCCTTATTTAATTGAATAATCAAACTAAATTGTTGTGAAATTTATTCAAAAAAAAATTTAAGAGCATCATCATGATAAGATCGGGTATACTATACACCGTGGTTCAATAAAGAGTAAGCCAGAATGTTTATTTAATATATA
>JAQIXG010000228.1:0-38256 GCA_034700105.1 Oconnorella tubifera
ATTTCCCCGTACATTTAATTTGAATGACACATTTGTTATATTGTAATTATTTGACAGATATTAATACTTAGAACTTATTATCAGATAGGAATAATCTTAACATACTATCAGGTAGGAATAACATAATATCAGGTAGGAATAATATAATCCTAACAATGAACTATAGTCATGGAATATGTTTTGAATACTTATAAGCTATTACAATTATACAATAAAATTGCGTTATTGCTAATTGCATTAGCACACATTTAAAGCGAATTAAATTAAAGAGTGACGTTACTTATTAAACTTTATTGCTATTTCTATTATTATTATTTAAAATCTTTTTTCGTTTGGAATGGATTGCTTTCGACCCAGTTGATTACATTTAATAACATTTAAATTATAAGCAAAAGACGTTGTTTTTAAAAAGGTGTGCAAATTGATATATTGTGTTTGAACATGACAACGTAAAATTGTCAACAGAATGATAGTGAAGAGCATCATATTTTTGTGTTAAACATTTCGCTTATAAATTTCTAAACTGTTTAATATAAAGGTGTACAAATATGATTTTTTAAAAACCCACATTCACATCACCCGTTGTCATTTCTGACGTTACATCAGCTCAAATATAGTGATTATAATGATTCAATTATACAACATTAATATAAATTTAATAAATATTTAATCATATAACATCGATATAAATCATGAACTGTAAATTGATAACAAAATCTATTAATTGATAATTAATACCAAACTTATTAATCAAATCTGTTTACAAAATATAGTAGGCCTATACAATCTCAAATAAGTGAAATAGTTAAAGTTGTCGCCTTTAGAACTATAAAACGTCAGATTCGAATCCTGGTATCAATTGTATCCTGCTACAACTTTTAGCAAAATTCTTATTTAATAAAGTAAATTAAAATTCTTATTTCAAACTAAAAATTATAAAGAAATTTAATTTAAATATCTTCAAATTTTTTTACTTTTTGGATACATCCGTGAAACGAGCGCACCCCCTGCTGAACTTCCCTTGAAACTTCGTCAAAATTTCGATGCCCCCCGATGAACAGATCGAGTAGGAGGGTAAGTTGGGTGAAGGCCCCACTCGCCATCCCCTCCACCAAGGGCTGGTCATCCACTTTAAGGAACCCAGTGCGTCCCGTGCGAGAAAAATGTACTGTGTGCCATTCATTTAGTGTTAATTGAAATGTACTTCTGTGAAAAAATTGTTTAAAAACAAAAAAAAGTGGTTAGGGTTCTAGGACGTTCCATCAAAGGACGATTCGTCAACGGACTGTTCGACAAGGACTATTCTTAAAACGGTTGATTCTTATAACTCCTAACCCTAACCCTAACTCTAAACCTAACCTTAACCCTAAACCTGAACATAACCCTAACAATCTATCCTAGATTTAAACCTAGAATAAGTTCTATCCTTGACGAACAGTCTGTCCATGAATCGTCCTTTGACGAAACGTCCTCATGCAGTGGTTAGAGCGTTGGACTAGAAAGCAGAAGATGACGAGTTCAAATCCAATAGAAGGAATGTTTTGCAAAACTTGCCCTTTAGTAAATTTAAATTTCTTATCTTGTTAGTTGCTATATTGAATAAAGTTAATTTCTGTACAACGATTACAAAACTGCTTTGAGATAAATTAAAAACCAAAAAACTATCTTGTTAAAGGGTGCAACAAGTGACAGTTTCTACAAAACTCAGACTAGAACATAAAATACATCCTTGTATTTAATTAAATATATCCCTAAAAATAGCCCCAAATTCTAACCTAATAAATGCTGCCCCTGTACCTAGATCAAATCTATATTCTATGTATCCATCCTTTAATCCCAAAGAAATAAAATCCCCGATCCTATCCCTGGAATATCCATTGTAAAATATCAATCCATCAGCATCCATAGGTTTAAGGATTATTTCAATCTCAGTGAAAGACAGAACGTTTCTTTGCAATCCAATGTATTGTAAATAAGATGAACCGTCGAACATTGGCACTTCTGAAACGACACCTGAATAAAGCGATTGAATTTTATTTAAATTTACAAATTAAACTTATCATGAAATAAAGACACCTGAATAAAGCGATTGAGTTTTATTTAAATTTGAAATGTGCATATGAAAACATGTTTGAGAAAAAGCTTAAAAATTTCGTTTGGTAACTGATAAAATTTTAACTAATAAACATAATTAAATATTAATAAAACTGATATAAGTTAATCTTAAAATTTAATTTGTTTGGTACTAATTGAAATAACTGAATAAAAATTAATAGTGAAATAATTATTGTATACTTAATATTTTGTTGTATATAGATTCTATACGCATATTAGCACTCATACATATACTAATTGTAATTTAAATTTATAATGCACGGTCAAGGTCAGGTTAAGGGTTAGGATTAGAGTTAAAAAATAATGAATTATTAAGTTAATTTTATCATTCATTTCAATAAATTTATATCCTAATTACACTAAAATTACATTTTAACAATAAAAACTAAGTTATTTCTTAACAACAGCAATAATTATTAATTTTGTATTATAAAATTAATAAAATAAAAAAGTGGTGTGAATACTCACGATTTTCGCAATATTTGCCCCCCACTCCTAGGGGGCACAGACAGAGGCTGGTGTCGGGCCCCCTCGCGACACAACTGCCCCCGTTTAGACAAACAACTTGCTTACAAACGTCAGCACTGCAGTCCTCTGCATAACAATATAAATAAGATTTTAAATACGGATAAAATACAATATTATTTGTTTAAATACAAATTAAAACAAAAAATGCAATAAAAAGTTTTCTCTCTTCACTTGATGTAGGCCTACCAAGTACCAACATAGTTCATTTCACTAAATAAGCCTTTTTGTGCTGATGTGACATTAAACAACAAACACACCACACAAAATAAGACTACATAATGGCAATAAAGTGAGTAATGATTATAAATATATCATACTAAACTAGTATTACTACATCTATTTAATATCTATAAATACATCATATTATGTCTATAAATAGATCATTCTAATGTCAATAAATAGGTCAAGACCCAGTTAACTGACCTATATCCGCTCCACCAATAGCGTCGCCTACATGGGCGCCACGTCTCATATCATACAACTTCTCATTGATCTCCAGCCTACGAATGCAACCTCTGTAGCCAAGCTGCTGACCAATCCGATCAGAGATATTCTGCATGTTTGTAAAACCGCCCAGGTACAGGTCCTCCCGAAAGTTGATCCGGCTAAATTTACCCTGAATTAACAGAAATTAAATTAAAAGCTACTTTTTTAATTTTGAAAGAGAGAGAGCGAGAGAGAGAGAGAGAGATCGAGAGAAAGAGAGAGACAAAGAGATAGAGAGACAGAGAGAAAGAGAGAGAAGAAACAGAGAGAGAGAGAGAGAGACAGAGCGAGAGAGGGAGAGAATTATATTCAGTCCCATAGCAGTTAGTTAAATAAATCAAAGGGTACAGCTTCATGTATTTGAGTCAGTCTCAATTGAATTTGGTGACAGAGCAAAGACACTACAAGGCTTTTAATGTGTGGTGTGCGGCAGTACCCCCACCGGCTAAAAATTAAATAAAAGTTCAAATAAGGGAAATTAAAAAAATTGACACCCCGAAAAAATTGCCTGAAATAATTTTAAAATATTTTATTCCTCCCCCCCAAATAAAGAAAAAAGATGAGCTGAAAAAAATTACAACATTTCTTTGGACAAATGTTACATTAGTTAAATATCCCCCCCTGCAGAAAAACAGCAAAAAAGGTTGTCAGGAATAATATGGTAACATTTTTTAATCATGTTACATTCCCCCCCCAAATTTTTTTAAAAAAAAAATTCCCCACCCCCCAATTAAAAAATGTCATCAGAAATAATGTTCATTTTTGCAAAATGTTCGATTTTTTCACCCTTTATCACCCCCCCCTCCCTTCATTCCCACTCAGAAAACCATTTGGAGCTCCTGCATCTGCTTTAAAATTGTGGGCCTATTAAATGTTTGGCTTGATAAAATATTTGACTTGTGAGAATTGTTGACCATAGGGTCTAATAGTCTATATCAAATTACACATCAAACAGTAAGACTACTAGATAACAGAAGCATTTAATAAATCACTCTTTCAATGTTGAGACACTGTGTAAACAGAGAGAACTGCAGCTAAATATTGCATTGATATTACAAGCATTCATTATGTCAGTGATAATAAACAACTAAATATCTAAAAAAAACATATTTGACTATCCGGTTCTCAACTATCCGGATTGTATCCGGAATCGGCAATTTCAAATTTCAGATATCCGGTATCCGGAATCGGCAGAAAAATGCCAATCGGTTATGCACTAGTTGTTGTAGTTGTTTAAACGATTGATTAGTTGATTGGTTAAGATATTTAAATGGTAATTTATGCTTGATTGATTCATTGATTGTAATTGCTTTGATCAGGTGCATTTGTCACTTTGTTGTTACAGTATATCTTTTTTCGTATAGGACTTCATGTACTAATTGTAAAACTGTCAATCAGACATTCTAAAAATTTTGCTTATATAAAATATAGGTCAGTTATATTAATATATAATTAGATTCTGAACACAACAATTCTCTGATGTTTATTTAATAAACTTTACGGTTGACTTATGGATTACCGTATTATATAAATGATGTCTCTGAAGTAGCTGCTAATTTAAGCACTTTATTAAAGGATGCAGCGTGTTAGCAATGTAGTGAGCTTTCACTGGAATCAAATCTTGATCTCCCAGTTTTGAGTCTAGAGTTCCAGGACTTCAATGATCCTTGACTTTTGATTTTGAATTTTACGTTAATCTTTATATAGCTGAGTTTGTTATGTAGACAATATTTATTAAGAAATACTGCTTCTCTGTTGGTTAGATATACAGATGGATATTTCCATAAGTGGTAACTATATCTTTCTTCAGTATATATTGTAATTTTTTCCCTTATAATTTATTATTTGTATGGGTATAAAATCTTATCAAAGTTGTTAAGAATTCTAATTTTAAAGTACAATAATTTAAAGAGTTAGTGTCAATTTACTTTTTCGTTACTTTATATTACTTGTTTGGTATAGATTAAGATTGTGTTATTTGAATTGTTATCTGAATTGTTATATATTATTTGTTGCTTTTCATTATCATTCAATTGTTGTACTATTGCTTTTTATTAATTGGCTGTACCGGTCACAAAAATTTATGGTAAGTAGTTAGTATGCCACATACAAATGGTTCTGTGTGGATAGCATTGTTTGACTGATTTTTTGTGCCTTTAGCTTTTAATGTGCATCTTCAACTTTGACATTATTTACAAATGACAATCTAGAAGTTAAGTTTAATCTTTAATTTGTACATTAGTCGAGAATATTATTATTGTCTTTATTCCATGTAAGGTGTAGTAAATTAATATTTGGTCACAACTGCACTACAATTAGTCTTATTTAGTGTCGATGCACGCATTGTATATATGCCTGCATGGGATATTTGTTGAAATTTAGTTGTAGATAAGGTTACAATTGTTTAGAATATTATTTTGTTTATTTAGTTTCTTGTGTGTTATTAATATATTTATAATTGTATTTTGCAAAATGGACTTATAAATAGTGGTATTTAAATAGTTTTATCATTATAGCAAATTTTTAGGATTTGTGTTTTTAATTTATCACAAATTGATTTATAGTTTTAATATTTTTTAAATCTGTTTTTCTATATTTATTTAGGATCAGACTGTAACTAGTTAAGTTTTGCTTCGTATAACTGTATTTAATTCTAAAAAAGATTTTCAAAACTATTTCAATAATTCAACAGCAATAATCCTTAAATTTTAAATCATTTAAATTAAATTGTTAAATGTTATTCTTGTGTAATAATTTCAAGCGTGATTACTTAATGCATATCATTAGACAGTGACTTGTTTATTATTACAGACAGAACAAGTAGTGCCAGTTCTCATAAGACAAGCAAGGCCGTTTTGCCGAGACAGAGGTCAGAGCCATACAGTCTGATGGGATCGGCTGGTCATCATCTTCTACAAGATCTCTTTCATGATGTCATTCCTGACAGCATTTCAAGTCAACTGTGGGTCGACTCTATGCTCTTTGATGATCTCGGTGTCTGTAGGCTTGATAAAGTAAGATTATTCTTCTTGCTTGTGTTTGTTTAACCAGCATGTAATTTTTATAGGGGGGTATTGGGGGCAAGATGGGTACAAAGCAATCCTGGTGATGTCATTTGCTTTAACGTAATATTTGAGTTTGCAAGGCGTAAGGTAAAACTGTTAAAATTCTTCTATACATTTCTGAACAGAAATGTATAGAAAGTTGTGCAGTAGTCATTGAATTGAAGTTAGGAAATTGAAGCTGATAGTAGAATTAATTAGACTGCCATATTTGCATTTGAAGACTTCCAGGGTGTGGGCTTTGAATATTGACTTATTTATCACTTGAATGTTGCTCTGAATATTGACTTGTTTATCACTTGAATGTTGCTCTGAATATTGACTTGTTTATCACACCCTGTAGCTTTTCTTAAACATCTTCCATGTGTGATAATATGGTACCTTGACAAAACGAGCTTGAATATATTAACCTGATAAAATGGCCCCGTCAATTCATGCTATAACCATAATTCTAACTAACCCAAATAAATCTTAACCATAATCCTAGCACTAATCCAAACTTCAATCCTAACCATAACCTGAATACTAACCCTAAGAATTAGCGGTCGGAGTCGATCTGTCGGGGCCATTTTAACAGGTCACTGTGATAGTATAGTCTTTAATTACTACATAAATTGTTTTTATTCTTTTCTCTGTGTTTAGATTGACTGTAGAAGTGAACCATCAGATGATATACGTTCATCCGGACTGTTTCACTTTATTCGTCGTAACTCACTCGGAGAGAAAGACAGAACAAAACAAAGTCCTCATCATCAACAAAGCAGCGTGCAGAGAAATGTGCTGAGAACACCAGAGGGAGCAGTGCAAAAGGGCAAAGATGGTCAGTTTTTAGACCTTTAGACGATAAAAATAAATAATTTTTTTTCAGTTTTCGAAATGACCTATGATAGATGTATTTTACTGAGCAGTTCTATGATGGAATAAGTTTTTGAAAAGTCTCAGTATACATCTATTATTTAGCTTGCTTTTCAAATACAATTTTCTTGTGTAAACTAAACGCTAGCTTTCGGCATGGCTTTTATTTATAAAATTAACTTCCCATCATACAACAAACCTGCTTTAATTTCAATACGTGCATAATAATTATAACTGATCTTTAATCCGAATTTTGATCTTTTATTTTTGGGTCTATAATTTGGATCTTTTTGATTGGCCACAATTACACACTATATTTAGACTTATTAAACCTTCTTGAAGTCAAGTTTATTATTGATTTTTTATTATTTCAGTATTATTTTATCTATTCTATAGCATTATCATTCTTCCATGATTTTCGTTATTTTAAAACAACGCTACAGTTTATTTCACTTATTTTTCTCTTTAGATAATAAATTTCTCGACTTGCTAACGCGTGCCCAATGCCGACAGCTTGACGATCAGCGCGGCATCTCTCTCTTCGGAGTCCAAGTGCCGGATTTCTTGCGAGGAGGAGAAGGAAACTACAACGAGAATCACTCGCGGCAGAATAACGACAACGAATTTTGCGAAGCCAGCTATTACAACTCCGGCCACGTTTTAAGCTTAGACTACGAAGACTGGAATGGTGTGATCTACTCGGCAAGTGAAGACGAAGATTGTGATGAGAGAAACTTTCGAGATAACTGGTCATCAGCTAGCGGCATACTACCATCACACGCCGATGCTGAGGAGTACTTCTCTCAAACGCGTGTCGCATCGTCTCCTGATTTTAACAACTCGGGGTTAATGGAAAAAAGTCTGAGCGATATCGGACTCGAGATTTGTCAAGAGAAAGCGCAGATGTCACCAGATCGCGTGAGCGATAGTTCGGTGTTCGCAATACCGGCCGTGCCGCGTTTACGTCAGACGCAAAACGATGACAGTGATTCAAATTCAGACATTGGATTCTCGTCGGATTACGAAGGAAGGTCAAGAACGTCTTTGAAGGCAAGAATAGAAAGTCGCCGTTCGGTTGGTTTACGTACGAGTTCGGTGTCGCAACGAGTAAGCGGTAGCAAACTAACGGAAAACAAGGGTGATGCGCCAAATTTTAAGGATAAGATTTTAGAAAACTGGGTTCAGGGTAAGTTAAATGCTAGCGGTAATGCTCAGCCAAATGAAAGCGTGATCGAATCAAGTGCAAGATCAACACCAAGCCCAACGACGCATGATCTGATGATGATTGATGATGATACGTGTGTTATAAGTAGAGTGCTTGAAGCTTCATCTAATATTAATTCTACAGATGATACATTAGTGGGTGATGTTGCACATTTTGCTCCAGTTCAAAGCTGTTACGTGTGAGCAGCAGTAGTGTCGGTATTGGTTAGCTGTTATAGTTTTATATAGTTGATTATGTTGTATAGCCGCAGCATTTGACAGCATTATGGTATTATAATTATTATGCTCAGTTTTAGTTATTTTTGAAGAATATGGAGTAGTGTCAATTCAATATCATGTAGTTTACTGCAGCTTGTCCAAGCCACAAATATATTCATAAAGTGCCTTTATCATTCATCTAACAGTCAATTCAAGTGAGTGGAATTTGTGAAGACATTATGCTTCATTGTGGCTTTTAGATATTTCAGTGGACTAAATATCATTATTTTAAGTTCAAGACATATTAATGACAAGTGGTCCGTTTTAGCACAGATTTTAATTATATTTATCATGCAAGTAGTGTTCGTGTAGATCTTAATCATGGATTATGACATTGTTTCTTATATTTTATACTTGTTTACTATCCCTTATCATTTATTGTAGTATATAATTTTGCTATACTGTATATTTTTAAGATATTGATAATATGCATATCTATTATTAAACATATCAATTTTCAAAATATTGAATTTTCAGTTATTAACTATATCTAGTGTTGTAACAAGTTTACAAAAACTAGCAACTTTCTGATAAAGAAAATAATGCATTATTTTTATCAAATATCCAACTGTAATAAGCAACAACATCAATAATAGTGCAATAGAAGTTCCTATTTCAAAACACAATAGAAATAATCCGCTTATTATTCTAAACATTTGAAGAAAAATAGCATAAGATAAATGATTAAATACGTAAACTGATCAAGATTCAAAAATTAAAACGGAACAATGTCAACTATGTAAATTTGACATTTGTGTGAACTAAATAAACAGTAGCAACAACTTGTGATAAAAAGCGTGATAGTGTTTAATTAAAATTTAAAATAGTGATTAAACTAAATATAACAGTAATGTTTGTCACCACAAACATCAACTGTAATTAAAATGTATCATCTAGTCTAATTTTAAAAGTCTAAAATTGGATAAGATTCTCAATAGGTTTTGTGGTTGTACATTGTAATGCAACAAAACTACAAACACAATATTGCATATAATAAACGTTTCTGCACTATTGGTCATATATGTAAAATTATAGCAAATCTAAGAAAATATTTTAAATGACAAAATGCAATCTAGTAATTGAACGCCAACAGTTATCGAAACACTTACAAGATAAATCAACATTCAATCAACATAGGTAAGCGTCTTTTAAATTGAGAAATAAATCAGTCACTATAGACTTGTGCTTACTCTTAACTAGACTATTTAGATAAGCTCATATCAAGTTCAACTACAGTTTCAATGACATATAAGAATATCACTATTACAGTAGTAAAATAATATTTATCCGAGGGTTAGGCAAGATTGGAAAAATGAAACAGTCATCAGTTTGTACAAATGATTTCTTATAAAGTATAAATCAACATGACCATATATGTAGGCTATTATTATTTTTAAATCTTTTTTTGCTGAGATAATTTCATCTCCATTAAATATTTCTAGAGTAAAATACATCCATGTATTTGAAACCAAAAGATTTTCAACATATTTTTAATATGAAATTTTGGAATTTACAATAAAGCAATGGTATCGTAATATACACAATATGTAACTATTAATTTCAATTTATTAATTTTATAATTTATATTAATTGCAATTTATTCAGTTTTCAAATCTCATTTATTCATCAAGAATCTATTGATATGATTCTCAGCAACAAATAAAACGTATTTAAGAGTATAATATTACATTTAGCAACAAAAGTATTAAGACACTACATAGAATGCATCAACAATTCAACACTAGACTTTGCACTAGAAAGAACATGAAACCATATCATGGAATGGCTACAACCAAACCAAAATTAAGACTAATCAAGCATTTCTCTACGTAAGAACAGAGAACAGTTTAACAGGTATCAGATAACTGAGATGTTAATGCTGATTCACTTTTGATATTAGCTCGTCGCAAATGTTAGTCAGCTCATGAACTTCTTTGTTCTGCAATAAATGAAGTAGACATCGTAAACTATATTTAAAATCAAATTAAAACGATGATTTTTTTTTTACTTGTTAAATATAAGATTTTAGCAAGTTAGTTAAATATATGAAATCATTATCCAAAGCAAATGAAATCATTCTCCATCTAAATCCTCGCTGATAAAATATTTTTCTATTTACAAGTAAACAAACAATAACTACCAACAAATAAACGCAGTTTAATTTTAGATTATATTGAAAATACAAATTAAGACAAACATTAGATATACCTTTTGTTCCACAGTCAACTCTAGACTGTGTACAGTCATCTCAGATTTGCGAAGTGAGGCTTGTAACGCAACCATCTCTGACTCTGTGCTTCTCTTTACTCTCTCTATCTCTGAATTAGCTCTACAAACAAACCAAACGATGGCACAAAATATAATTTATTAACACCACTATTAAATAATTTACTTTTACAAAACATTCTCTCATAATTTAAAGTATTATTTATTGTTACAGTAAGAAACATGACCGAGATGCAAATACAAAGTACAATTCATAAATAAAGAGCAGAAAAATGCTTACACTTCGAGTTTCTCTTCAGCTTGTTTCTTCAATGATTGATATTTTTCCTCTGACTTTTTCAACTTGCCCTGATAGTCCGCAACGCATTTCTTCAAAGTGTCTTCATTCTATCAATAAAAAACATTTATTACTAAATGTGATTTTAAATCAGAAGATTTTTGTTGACACAAATCTTAAATTTGCCTTCTTTGAATTCTTTCTTTTTTAAGAATTAAATTATTATAATTCGTAGAGAACCTTCTTGTAAGCTTCGACAACAGTCTTAGTTTTTTCATAACGACGATGAAGATCAGAAAATGCAACTTCTACATTGCTGAAATCTTCTAATGCCTAAATACAATAATGTCAAAACTTATAACACGCGCAAAGAATAGTGTTCTCACATTAACAACACTTTAGAATAATTTGCTATGCAAGAGTTTTCCTCTGAAGTTTTGTCTTAAATGTCACATCAGAACAGAAACAGACAAATTATGGACTGGGTATACCAAAACTACATGGAATGCGTACGTTTCGTCAACGGACTGTTCGTCAAAGACATTAGTTAGGTTTAGGGTTAGGTTTAGGGTTAAGGTTAGGAGTTATAAGAATCGTCCATTATCAAAAGGTGTTTGACAACAGTCCGTTTATGAATCGTCCTAGAACCAATTCCTGATGACTTGACCATAGTGCACAAAATATTAATATCCTTTGAGAATAAAGAGAAAGATTTAGCAAATTATTAAGGCAGCATGATAATACCTGATCTCTCTCTTTAATCAAATCTGTCATTGAATCCTTTGACACAGAAGTTGATGTCTCTTTCTCAGCTGAAAAAAACAACGCAATTTAGATTTTCATTTATTTTTAACTTTTCTTTTATACACACTCTTATTAGATGAATTTTTAAAATGCATCAAATCATGTTTTACTGTCTCTGGTATTTTACACTCATCACATTGTCTATCTTTATATAATCCTATTAAATGCATAAAATATTGCAATTTACATTTCAAAATATCAATTCAAACAACCGTTTTTACAATAAAAATTCTAAATAAAAAAATCATCAACTATATATAACAATGCAGCATAAATAAAAAGGCGTGTTTAGAGTTTCAATAATACACACAGAGACACAAATATTTGTTATCAATCAATAATACTGCCTAAATATTCGCATTTTTCTCACACTTATAGAATTATGATATTAAATAGAATACAATTTAAAGTTTAGAAAATTTTATACACAGCTGAAACCAGCTAAAAATTAAATTGTACAAATGCTACTTATTTTCAAAAGAAACTAATTTAAATTTATTTACTATACTAACTTTCTTATATAATGCTAGATAGCATATACAAAAAACAAAAGCATACTGTAAATCCGTGATTAAATGAATCAATGTAACAAAAACACTTGAAAATGTTACTTCTTTAATTAATTTAACTTCATAAACATAAGAGTAATGATTCATTAGTAAATATCAAATGAGTACTGAGTACAATATTTCAGATATATTAATATTCAAAGTAAACACTCCAAAATTACCAAAAATTAAAATCAATAAATATCAGAAATATAAACTAAAATTTCTTTATTTGTCATAAACCATAAAAACGCAAGGGTATTGCTATAACAAAAAAAATTCTCAATAAACAGGATTATAATAAAACAAAGGATGCTGTTAATGCAAACTAAAGGTGGCACACACTATAACTAACAATACCATCACTAGGATAAGGACGAATCATATCCAAGTCTACAATATTAATACAGCTTTATAATTATAATTATCTTTTACTATATGAAACAACTTGCGAGTAAGCCAATTTGAACTTTCAATGAATGAAACAACTGGCAGATCTGACAAAAAAGCATCTATGAACTGTAAATTCATCTACAGCTTGTTACTAAAAATAAAACTGTATCTAACAAATAAAGCGGGTTTTCTTTACAATAGTAAAGCAAACATGCTCGTTATGTAGCAGCCTTTACTGAAAGTATAATACATAATCTAAAGCATTAATACTTTAGATCAATTATTTGTAACGTTATAAATAGTAATTTTTTTACATAAACTAGATTTATAGCACGACTTATTTTCGCATATTACGTTCAATTTGAAATTTCCTTTCGATAAAAAAACTATCCATGAAAGAAATCCATCATTTTACCGGAATGTTGACGGACACTCAATTTTCAAAATCATTATAATAAAATTTGAAAACTTTAACAAAAAGGCCCAATTTTAGAAATGTATTTAAAAAACATATCATGAAGAAATAAAACGTACCAATTAGCTTCTGAATGGTACTTTCATATTCCATTATAACACTCCTGAAATGAAATTATAAAATTAAGAACCGACTATCAAGAAATTAATGTCTTTACTGCGCAGTATAACATCAAGTTCATGATTTCGTATTTAACTTTCTCGACTAATTAAAATACTAGACTAATTTTAAGGTTCATTATTAATAAGAAATTGGTATATAAACTTAACGCATAAAAAAATTACTACAAGCAAACAGAAATTTTAAATAAATAGAGAACTTAAAGTTGGGTGATAAGTACTCGTGAACAATAAGAGTAAATTTTCTTTTCTTGAGCTTTAACGTTACGTCAGCAAAAAAATAATAAATAGATTCGGTGACAAACACTGCGTCAATTTTATAGCATTAATTTTCAATTATTAGCAGTGAGACAAAGCCAATAAATGCTAATGTCATAACTGGACCAGCAGAAGCCAAGAGATTAAAGATTAAGTTACGTAACGTAGTAACATAGCACATAGTTACATAACAAGTAACATAGCACAATATATTAAAAGCAAAAATTTAATTTAGATTTTATATTATATAAAATAGAATTAACATCTACACTCTGCAGCATAAACTAATCATTTATCTCAAAAGATAAATATATATTTATAACACTTTAAAACAATGATTATAAATATTAATTGTCATATATTTGTATGATTACAACTAAATAATACTAAATAAATAATACATTTCCGTATTACAAACAACACTTGTAATAATGCCACTGACTTCATATCTTCGTGAGATTTCTGCAGCTTTACAATCTTATCTTGAAGTCCGCCTTTATCAGCCTCCAACCGCTCCGTCTTTCTCTCCCACTCTTTTTTCTGGTTCTCTAAAGTCTGCGACCAATCGCGATCCTTCGCTAGAATGCTTGCCTGTAGATTTAGTTCACTCTCTTTGCGTAAGCGATTCACATCAACTTGTGAGTACTTCAGAGTCTAGTGATGGAGAATAAATATCTTTTAAAAATAAATAAATTTGTTGAATAATTAATTTTAGTAAATTAATAAATTGAATTATTATTTAATTGTTTACTCGTTGTTTATTAACAAAAATGCTATTCAGAGTCAGATAATGAATTTATTATATATAATATTTAATCATTATGAGGCAAAGCAAAAGATTATGGTATAAATTTAACGTGATAATGATTTAAAAAAACATATACTTAACAAAGCAATGATTTTTAGCACAATTTTAACGTAACTTAATCTCATCTCAAATTATTGATCAACTTTTGCATTTTGCATCAATATTTCTTAATTTAAGATAATACTATCAAAATTAAATATTGTCAAATTAAATACATACATCATCTCCATCTGTCCTATCACCTTGCAATCTGTCAGTTGTCTGCAAGAATAAAGTATTTAAGAAACAATAAATGGAAATAATGAATAATTATTTGAATATAATCTTCAAATATTATTTTAAAATTTCATATTGAGAAATATTAAAAAACAAACACAATGTTCAACACAACAAGAGGTACACGCTAAATGTTTATAATATACTCGCATATTTTAATTGCAAGAAAATTCAATTTTAAAATTCATAGCAAATAACATTTCAATGTACTATTTTAATATCGCAAAACTTTTCAAGATTCATTGCTTATTGAATTTAGATCATAAATTCCGATTTGTAACACACTAGTATTACAGAAAAATGTTATTATCTGTGAAATAAATAAATAAAATATCAACCTGTATATCAGTCAAGCCAAGACTACAAGACAGTAAATTATCGAGATCCTTCGCTTTGTTGGATTTAACGCGCGAGTCATCTTTTGTTACTGGTTTAGGAGGAGTGGTCATTAGCAGAAGATCATCACTAGAAACAGAGAGAATATTTATCTTCGATCACGCTCAAACAAGAAAAATGAAGAAGAAGAATGAAACGAATGTTACTATTCATTAAACTGTAAATAAGCATATATGCAATAAGAAGCTCATTCTAACCTAAGCTAATATGATCCAATTCAGAAAATCAGGAGTTTGCTGTTCTAGACACAGAGGCTACTCATTAGATATTTTAGAATCAGATACGTAATGAGATGACTATTTGATACACGAAGATCATGGATTTCATCTTATAAAGGGCATATGACCGCATGTGTGTTGTTTGTCAAGTTAGAAAGACCGTCAATAAGAACAATTCTATATTTTTATGCAAGTCTTTCAATAGACTACTTCATAAAATATCATACAATTAAAGTTTATATAATTATATTCAGTTTTAAAACTTCAATAAAACTAAGCTGTCTAAAATGATAAAAAAATTAGTGTTCTAATATCAGAAGAGAATGTACAAACACACAAACTACTGATCAATACTTGACGGGCACATTTTTTAATGTATTTCATGTCTTAATGGAAAGAAATTAATACAGAACACAGACCTCTCCTGTACAGTTGGACAGCCTGGTATTTTCTGAACTCTATTCTTCGTCTTGATGGCTTCTGCAATAAATTTCAATTCACATTATAAAAAACAAACCTGGATATTTAAGATTGAACAATATAAAACGTCTCAGTATAACAGTTACATATGATTAAGAATCTTGCTCATTATAATGAGCAAGATTCTTAATCATTAATAATAATAAAATAGGACATGAAAAATATCACAGCATACTAAACTTCTGCCATTAATTTCTTTAAAGCTTCGTGGTGCACTGTCTATTATAAAATGCCTACTCTATCCCATACATACTATATCTATCAAATACAGTCACAACATTATAAAAATGTTGAAGATATAACGGATACAAATAACAACAATATTTGCTTGTTATTGAGACAAAAATATTATTTAAAACACATGATGACTAATAACGACTTAAATGAATCTTCAATGGGCACAAGAAATTAAAGATATCAGCATTGTAAACTGGACAAACAGAAAACAGATATTGATAACAATGGGCATATATTGATTAAATAAATACAGAGGTTAAATCAAATAAATGTAGCAAGTGCTCCTCCAAATAAATGCAGCAAGCCTGCATCCTTTAAGAGATAGGATAAAATAATAAATAGAAAACTAATTATAAATAATAACAAATAAATAGAACAGGATCAAAAATATTGTTAATACCTGGTGAAGAAGGTCTAACAAGAGGATCAAACTTGACATAAAGTGACTGTCTTCCTAATGCTGATTCCTTAAACTGTCAAAAAAACAACGTTCCTTTATCAACGTTATCAATTTATACTTCTGTAGTTAATAAATATTGCAAGTTTAAATAATTTTTTTATAAAAAAAATGGAAACTACTACTGAAAAATGAAATAAATATAATATCCGATATAATAAATTAGACTGTCTAACATTGAAAATTCACAAGTAGTTTAATATATATCACCACTATAAAGCATATGTATTGAATGTATTGTTATGCGTTTAAATTCTAAATAAAATAGCATCACAAGATAAAAAAATTCTTCAATTAATTGCAAGATACTTGAACTGAAACCACTATTATCTTTAAATTCTGCAACTGACACTAAAGCTAAAGCTAAAAAGCTAAAATGACCAAATGGAATCAGAAAATAGAATAAAAACTAAACTAATTTAGCTCCAGAAACTTAAAAGTACAAACCTAATATTCTGTTATTCTAAATAATCCCACTGAATACCACAATTAAACATAATATATTTAAAATATAATCCTGATAGATATCACACACTATAGATTCAAATAGCAAAGAAATATACAACAGAATTGAACTTAAAGTAATATAAATTAAACATAAAATTATGCTCTTCAAGTTTTATTAATTTGCATCAAATTATTCCATATCAGAGATCTCAACTTTAAGCCTAGATTCACTCATTGTGTAAAAGATAACAGCAGACTACAAAACGAATGCAAACAATAGCACGGATGCATGCATTCTACAGCTAAAATATTCTCATCCAGGAAACTATTGGCAGCTGTTTAGATATCTGATCACAGAGCTACAGTGGAGCATCTGCTATTTAATGCAACATCATGCTCACAGAAACACAAAGAGATAGAAAGACAAACAGAGACACAGAGAGAGAGTGAGAGAGACATATGAAACAGTGTACACCATACAAACAAAGCTAGATCAAGCAGCAGATCTAATATCATGCAGTGTCATTATTGCATGATATGACATCAATACAGCAGCATAACAGATTCAATATCACATATTGGATAGTCTTTATTGACCATTACTAATACTTAATATCTCTCTGTCAAGGCTTCTATCTTGATTACAATAAATTTGAAGCAGTTTATAATGCACTCTTGCTAAAAAACAATAATACTCAACTTAATACTGATAACTGGAGTAAAACTGCAAGCATACGTTAATGATGAGCTAAAAGAAGTATCTTGATTACAATAATCAGTCAATTTTAGTGAGTATATATATTGCAATCAAAAGAGAGAATAATTATGATTTTCTAAATTAGATTCAAGTTCAGAACTCGACCAGTTAATGATTTGCATGCAGACTCCCTCTCACAGCTGTTACTTGGAGATCACTGGTTTATTATTATGTAAACAGATCAAAATTGTAGAAAGAAAATGTACCTCTCCCTTGGCTCCAAACTGTTCCAGCATGTCCATGTCCCAAGGGTCATTGAAAGCTTTTACAAAACAATCAATATTGATCATTTGAAATATTTGATATATCAAGGAAATAAGGATAATCTATGTTTAACAAACTATTTTTAAGGTACAAAGAATACAAATGATATGCAAACTATATGCAACTACTAGGTTAAATTTTACATCAATATTTTTAATTTTTGAAAGAAATTACAATTAGGGTTAAGGTAAGCTTAGGGATTGAATTCAGTTAGGAATTGAAGTTAGGATCGAGTTTCATGTTAAGTATAGTGTTGTTTAGGATTATAAAACAAATTGGCCAATTGTCATTTTTAAGAATTGGTGATTGATTTGTCAGGAGTATCTAAATTTTCTAATCAATTAATTCAAAGTACAAAAATGATTATAATCTAACAGATTAAAAATGTATTAAATCTGTAAATCTAAAACAATATTTATCTGAATCATATTAACATGTCTAACAGTTTGTTAAAACAAAATAAATAATTCATGAGTAATGTCATGAATGATGATGATAAAATGTATCTATTCATGAGAACAAATATCTATTATATGATAAAAACATACAAAATTATACAATATATAATCATACAATAAATC
Organism: Oconnorella tubifera; assembly: GCA_034700105.1. Classification (NCBI taxonomy): domain Eukaryota; kingdom Metazoa; phylum Annelida; class Clitellata; order Enchytraeida; family Enchytraeidae; genus Oconnorella; species Oconnorella tubifera. The sequence goes on from JAQIXG010000228.1 coordinate 18,550, forward strand.
GCACATTTTAGACAGAAAATTAACAATATTGACAAATACAAACAAGAAATAACTAAGATTTCTAATTTAATAACATTTTATTTCTACAGACAACACCAACATCAACCAATGTCTTATTTTTCCTATCAATTTCTATCAAAACCTTTTCAAACGTAACCAGACTTACTTTCAGAAGCCTGATGAAATTCATCATCATCCGGCGATGCGTAAGTCTTATCACTAAGTGTCACATCAGATAGTTTGCTGGCTTCAATCGTCTCATTCGCAGTCAGATAAATAGATGCATCCTGGCCGACTGACTGAATCGTCTCATTGCCAAGTTCTCTCTTGCTAGAAAATGATGAATCAGCAGCAAGTCCTTTCTTCTCATTCAACTTTATAGGCCGTTCAGTGGAATCTTTTGTTTCAGTTTTAGCTTTAGCGGAATCAGATTTAGGTCCAGATTTGGCTGATTTAATGGGTCTTTCACTAATATCGAGAGTAGATTCATCTCGAGTAATATCAGCATCAACTTTAGCTGGCTTAATTGGTCTATCAGTTGTATCAGTATTTATTTTAGTTGGCTTAATTGGTCTATCAGTTGTATCAGTATCAGCTTTAGCTGGCTTAATGGGTCTGTCAATTATATCAGTATCAACTTTTGCTGGAGTAATTGGTCTATCAGTTGTATCAGTATCAACTTTGGCTGGCTTAGTTGGCCTCTTAATTGTATTAGTATTAATTTTAGCTGGCTTAATTGATTCATCAACTACATCAGTATCGTCTTTGGTTGGCTTAATTGGTCTATCAGTTGTATCAGTATCAACTTTTGCTGGAGTAGTTGGTCTATCAGTTGTATCAGTATCAACTTTAGCTGGCTTAATGGGTCTGTCAATTGTATCAGTATCAACTTTTGCTGGAGTAATTGGTCTATCAGTTGTATCAGTATCAACTTTGGCTGGCTTAGTTGGCCTCTTAATTGTATTAGTATTAATTTTAGCTGGCTTAATTGATTCATCAACTACATCAGTATTGTCTTTGGCTGGCTTAATTGGTCTATCAATTGTATCAGTATCAACTTTAGCCGGTTTAATTGGTCTATCACTAGGATCAACTTCCGTCACTTCACTACCAATATCTATATCCAGTCTTGCTGGTTTAATAGGTCTATCATTGCCAGCTATATCTTGCAGAGTTGTACCCTCTGCCTCTACTTTATCTTGCTCTGTCTTCACTGGCCGACTCTTAACCTCAGCTGGTCTGGCAGCTTTCAAGGAATCCTTATCACCTTGCTCATTCGTAGTTAAAGAAATATCAATATCAGCCAATTCTGCTGGCTTAATAGCTGTCTCATGCGTGTCCATTTCCTTGCCAGGCTTAATGGGCCTATCAGTTACATCAGCAGCTACAGCAGGCTTAATAGGCCTATCAGCTGGCTCAGCTACTTGAGCAGGCTTAATAGGCCTATCAGCTGGCTCAGCAGGCTTAATAGGCCTATCTGTCGGGTCAATTGGAGCATCAACAGTTTTTATTGGTCTGTCTTCTGAGTCAGTTATTACGGCAGATTTGATTGATCTATCCAGTGGATCAATTTGCGTTGATGTATCATCAGATATATTTGTAAGAGCTGATTTGATTGGTCTATCACCAGGTTCAATGATAGGAGCGACGTCATTGGTTGCATCTTGTGACTTATTAGTATATTCATCAGTCGCAGAGGTTTTGTTTACATCTATAGAATTAGCAACGTTATTCAATGGTTCAACAACGGGCAATTCATCATCTTTAGGTAAAATAACTGCCTTAGGCTTATCACCAGGAGCAAATATCTGAATATCATCAGAAGCACTCTGAATAAACAACAAAGCTTCTCGAAATATAATATATTTAGATTGACTTATATATTATTTTGAATTTCTGAACAAATTAAAAAGACGAAATAAATATAATTAATATAACTTTCAAATTAAATATGTCCAAATTATTAAAAATGATACTAAAGATGCATTATTAATAAAAAGACCAATAAATAGCCTACGAATTAAAAGAATATTTTAAACTCTACAGCATTGAGTGAAATATCTAATTTTAATAGAGGATTACTTCTGTGTAAAAAAAGTCTTGAACACCACCTCAACTGAAATTTGCTTAAAAAGAATACGAAATAACATGACAGTTATCAATAACTTGAATTGTAGAAACTAAAATCATTAATTACCTGGGTAGATGATACAGCTGGAGGTTTAAACTTTGCTGCAACTTTCTGGGCAACAATCTTCTTCCTACAATACAAGTGTAAATTTAACTATCAACTTATTACAATTCATCCATTTAATCTTAAAATTACGGTATTTTTTTTTTCGCATTGCTCAACAATCACAAAAAATAGATCTTCAATGAAGCATCAATATGCACAATATTAATATTCTAGTCATTAATAATATTAATATTCATCAATTGGACGGAGAAACTCGATAATGCGTAAAAACTTGACTAATAAATTATCTTTCTTCAGTTAAGGTTACACTTAAGGTTAAGATTACGTTTAGATTAAGATAATCTTAAGATAACGTTAAGATAACCTTAAGATTAAGGTTAAGATTACGATTATGTCTGGATTAATGTATTATATCTAGTTATCAACGATGTCAAAAACATAGCTGTCAATTTAAGCGTCTTACTAAAAGGTGCAAATAGTTAAAGAAATAGTGAGCCATCAGGAATTCAAATCTGGAACTATCGATTTCAGATCCAGCGCTTTAACCAATTCCTGTAGCGAGCTTTAAGCATCATCAATGTATGCAAATAGGACTCAATAACTTACTTCACTGGTTGTTTCTCAGCTCCATCACTCTTACCATCCCCTCCCTCTCCATCCACCTTATTATTATTTATCGTCACCTTGTCCCCTGCCCCTCCAGGTGATCGAGAAGGCGACGCCGAGAGCTTCTTACTCGGCTTGAAGGGATTGAAATCACCTCCCTCAGCTGCCTTGCTCATATGTCCACCTACCGGGGGCGAACTTCCCATCTTTGCATTAGACTTGAACGGATTGGCCTTAAAAGGATTGACATTCTCATCAAAGTTATCCCAGTCAATGTTGTACGTTACTTTAGGGGGAGTGAGAGGAGGTGATTCAGACTCGGCATCCATCTTGTCAGCCATATTATCTACTGCTTCAGCGTTCTTTTGAATAATATCAAGCGATTTAATGTTCTTGGCAATAACTTGCTCAGTTGGTAGATCAACGTTATTGTTTGTAGTGACTGATTCCAAGTTATTAACAACGATATCTTTTACAGGTAGTTTTGTATCAGATTTTTCACTCAAATTGATCCCAGATTCTAAATGATCACCCACTAAATCAACACCTACACTTGGCTCACTGGTCTGTGGAGTAGAATGACTGCCCGAGTCAAAATTTTCTACTTCAGAAACAGATATAGAATCAACTTGGACGCTTTCTTCACTTGGATCAGTTACGATAGATGTTAGATTGTCAATTAAAGAACTAGCAGCAGTGATGATGTTACTTACTGGATCTACTACACTATGATCCTTAGTTAGAGGATCAAAAGTAATTATCTCGTCTACAGAATCAGTGATAGAAGGTGCAAAATCCTTGATAACTACACTAGAAGTTAGTTCTTCAATGAATTGATGAGCTGTTGCGTTTCCTTGATTAGTCTCAACAGCTTCTAAATCACTGGATGACTGGACTTCAGCAATAATTGATTTACTATCTATTGATACAGGTTCAATAGCAGGATTACCTTTAATATAGTCAAAAGTAGCTTCAAGATTACTATCAACTATTCCAACAAGGTTAATGTCAGGTTCACTGGTTATTTCAATGTCTTTCAATTTAGTATCAAGAGAAATTGAATCAACTTTCTGTTCAATCTCAGGTGAAATAGATTCACCTTTTGACTCACTTTCTTGTACCTTTACTAAAATAGGAGCTTGCTTAGCTACAGTGGCTTCTGATTCAGATTCAGTTTTCAATTCACTGTCGATGGAAACCAATTCAACTTTAGGCTCAGCAACCAAGACAGAATCAACTTTAGATATACTGTCAAGTGAATTAGTTTCTGATTCAATACCTATTGCAGTAGATTTAATTTCACTATCAGAGTCCGCTAAAACAGAATTAATCTTTGAATCACTGTTTATAAGTTCAATCTCAAGCCCACTGGTTAATTGAACAGCATCAACTTTAGGTTCACTGTCAATTAAATCAGATTCAACTTTATCAGTTGAAACAGAATCAACACAAGACTTATGTTCCTCTGATTCAACAGCAACGTCAAAAGTACTCTCTAGATTTGAAACAAATGTTTCAGGTTCCAAAGAAACTTTAGTATCACTATCAGGTAGAGACTCTGGATTGATAGATTCAGTTTGACTAATGTCAGAAATTTCGCTACTAACACCTTCAGCCAAATTAACGCAAACTTCAGAATCTGACGATACTTCTAACGCTTTTATCTTTGTCTGCAACTCTTCTATTTCTGATTTCTTCTGATAAGTTTCCACTAAAGGAACCGAATCAACTTCTATATTTAAACCAGCATTATCACACTCGTTTAATTGAGTCGCGGGACAGAGGTCTAAATTCAGTGCGAGATCTTTACTTGATTCTGTGATTGAAACACAGTCACCTGAATTTTTTTCTGCTAGTATACCAGAAGCAATAGATTCGGAATTATCCTCAATGAACACTGATGGAATTACTTCACTTACACGATTGCTTTCAAAAAGAGAATCACTCAGTACTATATCCGTTATTTTATCAACTGAATCTTCTTTGTTAACAATTTCTGATGAAGACTTTGATTCAGATTTTAATACTGTCTCATCAACATTCGGTTGATTGGTCAGTAGTAGGTTTTCATTCAATGGCTTATCGTCACTCTCACTCCTACAATAATAAAATAAGATACGAGTATAAATAAGACAAATAACAATGTTATACATAGTTATACACTGTTATACAGGTTACAACAGAAGTATAATCACAAACATGAAACACTAACTACATTGATTACAAACTCTGCTTATTTTTAAAACAGTGCTTCCATTTACCAATGAGCGCATAATATATATAGCTATATGACTTATTTATACCAATTTTTAAAAATACATGAAAACTATCAAAAATTTAAAATCATAATAGCTTCTTCTTTCAGTTTCTCTGGACTTCTCTCATTTTCTCTCAAAAATATAAAATACACAAATAACTTTTACCAATATTAACGAGGTAAGAAATGAAAAAGAATACTGAGCTGAAACAAGTCATTTATAAGATGTTTTCTAAATGTCTAAATCAATTACTCCAACTGCTATTGTAAGATCATATCATTATCATAATCTTCCAATTTGGATTAAAAGCTAATCCTTAAAGGCATGAGTTTTCACAGGCCTAAGCCACTAAACAACATTATTTTATCAATAGAATTTTCTCAGAGTACAAGTTTTAAGCCAACAAGTCATTTCATACTACTGTATCAAAACATCAGCCTTACTAAATTACTCACAATGAGTATGATTCACTTTACAGTGTAAATTATACAACATTTCTGCAAAGGCAATCCACCAGCACAAATACACAGGCTAAGCTTGTTACAAAAGCAATATTATTGATAGCACACAATATTTTATGTACCTACAGTCTACAGAACATTTACAGCTTATAACAGGTGTGAGCATTTAAAGTCACAATATTTACTGAAATTATTATAGACAAAGCAAAGCATGAAATATATAGTAGACCAATATTCACATAGTCTGGGATGAACTACAGAATATAAGATGTAGTGATTAACAAAATGTTCTCCAGATATTATCACTGTTTTAACATAACACTATAAGAGATGAGCATAAATATTAGAATATGAACAGACTCGATTTAAAACATAACAAACACTGCATGTACAAAAACACTTAATATAATAAACTACAAACTACACTGCAATAATATTACTAATTAATAATACACAAAAAGAGACCCATACAAAACAGTTAAATTAGTAATCAAAAACTTGTTACTTGCATTAGAATCAGAGAGAAAATTTTAGAGAAGTATCTGCTTGTTTTAAAAAGGGTACTCACACAAAATAGTATTTTTCCTGTAATATGAAGCCTCCATTGATTATAATCAAATGAAATCTTAAAATTAGAGAATCTTATATTAAAGAATATAATTTATATTTTTCAGATCAAAATAATTAACTGGTCAAAAACTATTAAAATGAAATTAATAACAAGAAACATAACAGACTAACTTTGAAACAAGAAACATAACAGACTAACTTTGAAACAAGAAAAATAACAGACTTACTTTGAAACAAGAAACATAACAGACTAACTTTGAAACAAGAAACATAACAGACTAACTTTGAAACAAGAAAAATAACAGACTTACTTTGAAACAAGAAAAATAACAGACTTACTTTGAATCAGAAAGTGGTTGAGAAATAGAATCAGTATCTTTTCCTTTCACAGCAGAGTGAAGTGATTTAGAGTCTTGTCTGACAACAGAGGGAGAGGATAGATTAAGATTTCCCAACTGATTAGTTAAAAGATCCACGGGATTCACAGAAGGATCCTGCAATAATGAAAAAGCAAAAATCATGATGTATTGAAACAAACAGTTAAAAAAATTTAATAAAATTGCAATAACCAATATATCTCGTTATCATGGAAATAATAATAGATAACGCTGTCTCTGTATGATAACTAATAATAATAACTTATAACTTATAAGTTACAAATATTATCTTACTTATTTTATTTATCTTAGTTGCAAAAATCATAAAATCATATAAATATATATTTTTGGAATGTTTACTTTAAAATTATCATAAATTATTGGTACAAAGATTGCGGAGACAAATAATACAGTATATACAGTATTACTAAAATTATCAATCAAAATGCATGTAAACAAATCTATTCCCCATAATAATGAAATAGAATTAGGATCCTAAAGGTAACCTAAAAACTACGTACAACAGCATTCATGGAGTCTACAATTCAATCCATCAGACCAAAGTGTCCACAAAAATTAAAATGCGGAGAAAGGCTAGAAAGAAAGATAATACTGGTTAGTTAACTTTTTATAACAGCATCTTAAATGAACTCTTAACTTCAGATCAGAACAAAAAAGACTACTAGTGAAGTATTATTGTGAATTCGTTGTGCATCAAGGCAGTAATAACAAAAGTTTCATAACTTTAAATATCAAGACTTAAATCTTGGTCCACTGTAAGTGCTTAATTATAGGTATTTGAAAAAAACAACTTAAGACATATATAGAGATGTAGTAACTAGAAATAGTTATTCAATTCTGACATAATATTACAGTTTATTAACTAAAGAGTATCAAAATCTGACAAATCAAAAAACTAATAAGATGTTGGTCAACGCAAAAAATCTCTGAAACTATATAATAGTTTAGAAATCCAGTGAAAAAGAAATAGATCTATAGAAAATGCTATACTTCCGATATACTTAACTTTATTATCGATATAGCTGCCTCAAAAAATAGTATAAAACCAACTTATATTTTTCAAATTATAGAACGATATGATGGTCAAAACTCTATACAAGACAACCATAGAAAACAAATAATATGCAATTTGCAAACTATGCACTAAAATGTGACTCGCATAAGATCATCAAAAGCTATAACAAAAAACTTCCAGAAATTAACAAGTAAAAAAGTATTAATTAATTAATATTTATATAAGCTCAAAAAACAACCGGCTGAATAGATTGTTTATAGTATTTCAGCACACACTGTATAAATAAACACTAATTTCTACAATTTTAAAATCTTAAATATAATCCTAATTTTAAGCAATAAGAAAAACTTTGAGCAGTAAATTTAGTAAAGAAATGAAGATTCAGAAAATACTGAAAATGTCATAGTAATTTTAATTAGATCTAATGAAAGCATGAGTAAAGTACAATCGGAAAATATATATCTCATAATATTTGATGGCACCCATAGCCAGTGTTTACCTTAAACACGTACTGAAACACTGAATGTTAACATAAACCTGTTCACAAGTTAAAAACCTCTCACTTTTATTCTCACTATAATTCTCTACACTAATCAATACAAATTCAACAATAGAAGACTTATCTTTTACTTCCAGTAAAACAGATTCATTAGATTTAGAATAAAGTGCCGATTCTTGCACACAAACAGTTTCAAGTGGATTTTACTTACATTTGATTCAGGGTCAATCTCTTTATCAGAATTATCTAATATCATTGCATCTTTGCATGAAACTGGTTCAGCAAGAACAAACTTAGGTTCAACAGAGAGCCCACTAACTGAGGAAATCTCAACTAGTTTTACTGGTGTAATTTGATTACAAGTAGATGTTTCATTGTCACTCAAAATATTACGATTATTTGATAACACCGGATCCATTTCTGCAGAAATATCTTTCAACTTTAAACTTTCAAATTCTGAAGCAGTTTCATCGCTTTGTGACTCCTCTTTACAATCTGAGTCATCTTCACTTTCTATCTTATTGATACAATTGTCTTCAGTATCTTCTATCATACCCTTGTAATCATCATCATCACCTTCTTTCCTGACATCATCTTCATCACTTTCTATCCTGACATCGTCATTATCACTTTCTTTCCTGACATCGTCATTATCACTTTCTTTCCTGTCATCATCTTCATCACTTTTTTTCTTGACATCACTATCTTCATCACTATTCACTAAAGCTTCAACGCGATCATCATCATTATCAGATTCATCCGATACTGGCTTCAAATCGTTTGTTGCAGTTTGATCCGTAGATTCTGTTTGTGATGATATCTCTCTATCTTCAAGCATACCAACAGAATAAGTCAACTTTACATCCATAACTGGCACACCTGCAGCACTTTCAACATTTATCAAAGAATTATTAAAAAAATTAATATCTGATCCACTATTTGAATCTGCATCATGTTCTTGGTCATCATCATTGTATGCTAAGTGATCATCATCAAATTTAATATCCGTTTCACTACTTAAATTAGAATCGCGTCTCTCGGGATCATCATCATTATTTTCTACAAAATCATTACCAATCAAATCTTCATCACTCGCTACAATCTCTGCGCAATCTTCATCACTAATTTCTGCATCATCACTCTCACACGATTCATCATCGGAAGATTCGTGAAAATCCGATTTTACCGCATCACTAGGTTTAGAAATATCTTTATTTTTATAATTAACGTCTTTATTAGCTTCATCCGTTAAGTTAGAAGAATCCTCACAATTAATCCCTGATGCAGAATTTATCAACTGATCTTGCTTCAATGCAACTGAAGCCAAACTATCATTCATAGTATCTTTATGGATTAATCCAGTAGTACAAACTGATAAAACACTAGAAAACTCCATATTCTCCATTACATTCTTTATTATACTATAATCTTCTTTACTACGCTTCACTTCTTCTGATTGAGCTCCACAATCTAACTCCTGATTTTCCATAAGCTCCAGTTGATCACATGACTCGGATTGCTCCCTCCTGGGCTGCAATACCTCTGGCTGGCTATAGTGTTGTTCTAGGCTGATATCCAGTGACTGAGAAGTATCTACAGCTGCTACTCTTTGTAAGATAAGCTTATCATTGGATGGGTTCAGGTTACAGAGTGATTTAGTTGTAGAATCAATTGAAATATTGCTTATTTTTTCAGAATCTATAACATCATGCTGGAACACTGATCCAATTGGTGGGATATCAGATAAAGTAGTGACATTATCTTCCTGATTATTTGCTTCAAAATCGACTTGATCAATGATCACATAATCTGATACATCCGGTGAACCACTATTGCTTAAAGCTACAGGTGAAATTGCATTATTTTCTATTTCTCTGCCTTCATTGTGAGCAGTATCACAAGTCAATAAATCATTTCTAAAATGTTTTTCTCTCTCATTAATTGCTAAAACTAAACTCTCATGCACTTCAGTTTGCTTCTCGATTGATAAATCATTATCACTGTTGCTGATTTGATTAATAAACTGATTTTCACATATGACTGAATCGATCTGTTGATCTCTACCAGTATTTTCATGCAAAAAAGTTGAACAAACATCAGGCGAGTGAGCAGTCAATACAGGATCGTCATCTATTGATGTTTGTTGATCAATACTCGACTCATTTATAGACTGACTGCATTTTGACTTCAATTCATGCTTGTCATTTGTATTTAGTGCATTGCTATCATTAATATTATCCATTGCTGAACAAGTTCACTTGATTAATGTAGCTAAATTAACTGAATTTTCAACTGTCTTTAACTTAAAACCTTAATTTTAAAGTCTGAACTTCAATTCTAAAGTTTCTTATTATGACTCTTATATTTAAATTACTAATAAGTTACTATTACCATCTAAATTAATATAATTTCAAATTAGATCTAACTAAACGTCTAGTTTTATACATTGCTCTCTCTATAAGTTTACAATATCAACCATAGAATAAGCAAGTTAACACACTATCGGTCAACAGCCAACTGACATCATATACCACACGTATCAGTCTGGCTATCAGTAAAAAGCATTCTGCATTCTTGAGCAGTCAAGCAAGCAATTGTTATTCAATTAATATACTTTCATACATCATTATGTCATCCAAGCAATAGTCTATCATAAAACTGATAAACTGATTCACTACAATTTTGTCTTCAATTTCGATCAGTAATAAATATGTGAATCATTAATTTTGATTTAATGATTTAAAAATAAGTATACAAATGATTGCCATCATTTTAAGGGTGAGAATTATAAATGTTACTAAAAAAAATATAAATGTTACTAAATTAATCTAAATTTAAAGAATAATGAAACAATTATACAATTATTAGAATTGTTTTATATAAACTCTAATAAGAAACTATTATACTGAGGCATTCGCTACATACTGAACAGATTATACTGAAGCTATAACTCTAAGATATATGTAGAATCAGAAGAGATGCATTAAACATTTCAAGCATTAAAAACATCAGCATTAAGGCAACAAGTTACTTGTAACTCATATTTTATATTATAATTAGAACACCTAACTAATGTCACTAGCTATATCAACAAACTGCACGATTAATATTATATGATCCTATTCAGAGACCAGCATAACACATCACAGACACAACCAACCAAAAATGAAAACATGTTAAAAAACTATTACCACAATATATCATTGACTCAATGACAAAACATAAGTTACAATTTTCAGTAAAATGTTACCCTATTAACACCATCAGGCGCTCTATGTTCTAAATCCTTATTTGTCTTTTCTTTTGATTCGTCTTGTCCCATATTTTCTCTTAATTACTTACAACTTATAAACACTAATCCGTGTCTCTCTAGCATTACAGGTAATATAATAGAACACTTCTGAATGCTGAGTGTAAACAACTCAAAGAAAGCATTTGCAAAATATACCACAGCCTCTAAAGTTAACCTATATTTTGACCAATGAGAAACCTAGAAAGTAAAGCTATTAACTTCAAGACATCAATCGACTGTAGTAATAATCTAATCATCAATGGTTTCTGCAGCAGAAGCTTTATAGTTTACTGCACAGAAGTAGATTTAAAATGTTCAAGCAGAAAAGTTTCCAGACTTAAGTATATAATATAGCATTGCAAGATAACCTTGTGATGATAACTGCATGCATTGGAGTACTATAGGTGAAATCAGTGATTGATATAATGTTACCAATGTATATATCTTGGAGCATATCTCTCAGTGGATATTTTATGCCACAATAAGCATATAATCTAACCCCGATAGTAACTGCTTATCCACATTAAACAAAGATTTTATATTTTATCCACAGTATAGGTACTAAAACCAGTGTAACGTGATAACATGTATATTGTAATAATATGTTACTTTAAATTAATCTATTATATACCTACTATCATAAAATTTATACAATTATATGATGGCAAATTTTACGATGTTATGATTATTTAACAAATGAGTGTAATCTGAAGTCATGAAACGACTAAAGCTATTCCTGGTTTCCTGGCACAGGACTGACTAACAACAAATATCACTGAAATAAGTTAAACCTAAATAAACACAGTTGGAACAGTCTTATTTAGAAGATTCTTTCACCAGTAAATAAGCTAGTTTCTTGCTCAATTTTAACCACAAAAGCAACTCAACATTTTAAATGCACTCATTAAAACTCAAATAGAAAAATTTTAAATAAAGAAAAATAAATCGAACTACACAGAAAAAGGAACTGAAATAAATATCTAAAACCTGAATGTTATCTATCATCAGTTTCCTTACTTAATAGGAAAATTACTAAACCCATAAATTGAACAAATCTAAATTAAATTTTAGACATACTAACCACTAGATGCTCAGAATATAAAGACTCTAATATTCCAACTTCAATAGTGCTATCAGATAAAAAGCTATCCACACATGATGATATTTCATCATTTTCTTCAATTGCATTAAAAGTTACAAAAACATCTTCATTGGGAATGTCTACCTTTTCTTGAAAATTATCAAAAATTTCATAAATATCTTCACTTGCATGACTTGATGTATTGTACCATGCAAGAACAGGAATCAATTCAACTATAAATGTATTACATATAGAATGCTCTAGGATTATATTATCAATTAAACTTAAATTTGGATCAGAGAATATTTCAGGACTAACCATCGTTGACAACTTAACTAATGAATTCCATTTCTGATTACAATACAAATACGCGTCTTCTTTTTGCATCAGACTATCTGAACTGCTACTGAAGTTGAGATCCGTTGATAAATAAGTAATTTGATAAAAGTTAGTATTTAACCCGATATTGTGTAATTTACATGCGCAATAACTTTTATTCCGACATGACAACATTTGTCCTGAATTAGTTTTCTGATTAAATATACACTGTGCTTCTGTATTACTCGAATCATTACTTGAATTTAATAAATATTCATTACGTGATCTTAGCATGCTGTCATGACTATCACCTTTCTGCGGCATTTTCCTCAGTATATTTTGCTTCTTTTTTTCACTAGATTCCGCAATAGAAGATGAGCACAAAATCATGCTCGTTGCTTTCTTGCTCCTTCTCTGACAATCTACCAAAAAATTGGACTCTAACTCATTCAGTGTCCGAGTACGTTTTCGTTTAGATGTCGTTTTTGAGGAAAGTGATTTTCTAACATTTGTTTGAGATGATGTAAGACTTCTTGATGTGTGTGATAAGATACAAGAAGAAGGGAGATCAGAAAAATCTTCTGGCTTCCAACAACCGACAGACATAGTTACATCAAAATCATGAACCAATCTCAAGTTATCCATTTGAAATATATAGCTGGAACTTAAAGAAATAAATTTCTGGAACTGGTAATCATTCAACTGTTAATAGAATTCAATGCTGTGCCTAGATTTTGCATATAATATAGTACTGCCTGATTAAATCATTTTAGTTATTGATATCATTAAACATATAAGGTCCACAAAAAGATTAACTTCAATTTTTTTAAATACTACAAAAATTAATAACCAATTGAAAAATATTAGAAGTGTAAATCTAATTTATAATTAATTTAAAATTTTACATATTCCAATCATTAATTAATAAACGTCTGCTTCAAAAATCACTTTATATAACTCTTTAGAATAATTGTAAAACCAACAACATCGCAATTTTTAAGAACTCTTAAAAATATTGCAAACTTGTGCTAAATTAAGCTCTAACTGTATTATCATATTTAAATATTAAATAAACTCGAGTGAAAAATTATTCTAGTTACTCAAGCTTACTATATCTTAACTCTCTAAACTAACAAAATAAACTCAGACTAAAAAATATTCCTTAATAACAGTTCAACTTCAAATAAATATGCAGGCAACAAAATACAACATCTGTTCAATCATATAATCCTATGACTAAATCAATACATTCAATAGTTTCTCTCATCAATCTGTATATTATAAACATTATATAATTCAAAATTCATTTTCACAGATCTTACTTATGCACAACTTCTACAGTACACAAATGTACCCCGACAAAACGGCCCCGATAATTAATTTAATAACCCTAATTCTAACTAACCCCAGACTTAACCATAACCTTAGCACTAACTCTAACTTCAACTCTAACCCTAATCCAAATTCTAACCCAACCCTAACTCTAAAAATCAACAGTCGGGCCGTTTTGTCTGGGCAGTTTTGACAAGTCACTACTCTAACGCAACAAGGATCTCAATGATATAACATTCAGCCTGTCCTATATTAATTGCCCCAATTTGATTGTGCAATTATATTTGTACTGCTATAACACATAAAAATAGACTAGCTTATTGTAGTAAAAAGGACACTTTTTTACACATAAAAAGCCTAATCATTTTTATCAATATTGTAATATACAACAGAATATTTCAGCATAAATATTACAACTGCACAAAACAGAAGTGAAACCTTTGACTCTATTAAAACATTGCATATACAAAACAGAAGTTTTCCAAAAATCTGTTGGGGTCGCGACCCACAGGTTGGGAACCGCTGATTTAAAGGGTTAGCTAGGGTTAGGATTATTTAAAGGGTTATAGTTGAGGTAGATGAAATGTCGGTAGATGAAATGTCATAGACCAAAAGTTTGCAGACGAATTTTCACGGAATCCAATATTACAATCTGTCGATTGTTAATAAGATTTATAGTATTAGGCCTGTAGCATCAATTGTAATAAGTACATTATAGTACATTCTACCTAGTACTTATATTCATTTTTAATTAAATTAAAAGAATTGAGTTTAGAATTTTTCCTAGTGGTTATAGTAGGCCTACTCCTGTACTGTTTTATAACACTTATTGAATAAAATTTGTACGCAATTGAGAATAATAAGTGAATTATTTGCTAAGTACTTTTTTATTGGAACACTTGCATTCATTAATAAATTAAATGGCAATGCTAAGTTCAGTTCAGATTTTTAAAAATGGGTAAGTGAGTGCATTTTAAAGGAGTTCTTTTAAATATGCTCCGTGAACCTTAAATTGAGACATGATTATAAAAAATTATCTCGTTTAATTAAAAAAATTAGTTTCTAGTTTTGTTGGCATAGTCGCAGTTTTTTTGTCATATTTAATTTTAAACTAAAAATTTTGGAAATTTTAAGTAGAATTTAAATTTAAAGAAATTATGCTATTTAATGTTGTTTATCAGGTGTATAGATCAACTGAGGTCGCCTGACAATTTCCAGGGGTCGCCTGAGACCTTCTGAGAATTAATTTTGAAAATAAAAAATGCTTTATTGTGCAATGTACATGCAATGTGCATTGCACAATACACACTTTAAATGTAAAGTTAAACATTTTATTCATTTGCAAATTAATTTTTAAAAATATTGACCAAAAAATATAACAAATCGTTGTGTTGGGGTCGCCGCGATTTTAAAATTTTATCGTTGGGGTCGCCGCAAATTGGCAAATGTTATCAACGGGTCACTGCATCAGAAAGGTTGGGAACCTCTGCTTTAAATAATCCTAACCCTAGCAATAACCCTAACCTTAACACTAACTTTAAACCTAACCTAATGTAGCAGTAGATCAAATGTCACCAGACCAAATGTTGGTAGACATAATGTCTTAGACTAAAAGTCTGTAGACAAATTGCGGTGACACCATAATAATGAGAGTTAAACACTTATAATCATTTTGAACAATTATAGAAAGAATTATTACACACCAATTAAATATCTATAATATTACATTTTACATATTATATACTAATATTACTAAACATACAACTATGTACTACAATTTGATTAAATACAGGAATACTGTGCATCAAACTGACATTCTAACTTTATATATAGTAATAATAAATATTTTAATTTAATTCATATCAACTGAAACTATGCAATAAAGTTTTAAAAATCAAACAAAAGTGTACAAGTAACACAACATGCAATCTTGTCAAAGCTCGTTAGAGAAATGAATACAGCACTTCATTTAAACACGACAGGTCAAGGTTCAGATACCGGATAGCTCACAATTCCTGTAACTTTCTGCACCCTTTAGTAATGTGCTCAATTTAGTAATTACTAGCTGCGTCTGAGACATCATTATAAAACGATAATCCAAAACTTTAAATTTAACACAACATCGTGATAGCAATCAAGCCACTACAGTGCATCTCAAGCACACAAACTGCACTAAAACACAGTCAGTCAGTGAGATTAAACTTACAATAAAACTACAACCGAACAGACAATATTCTAAAAACAATACGTATATAATTAAAAAATTACTGTAATTAATGAATAAGAAAGTAATAAATGTATAATTTAAACTTATCACTGACCTTATCAGATTTCTTTCTCTGAGATGCAATAAAAGAAAGATTATCTTTATTGGTCGACTGTAAAACGTTATCAAATACAGATGATGAAGAACCTAAAGAAGCTTGCGAAGAAATACCGTCTCGAGTTAAAACTGTAATGTTTAAAGTTTTGTCGTAAGGATTAATATTCTCGTCATCAAAGCAATCGGAATCAGAAAAACTCATTCTTCCTAGAAAGACAAATAAAAAGTTTAAATGACGATTAATTTATCTATTATCAATCAAAAAGTTTCATTAAAATGATGCTATATTTAATAAAAAGCATACATTTATTTATATAATGCATTGATTTAGGAATAAATCTATCTATGTAGTATTTTATACATTGGGTGCTGTAACACTCATAAAAAGTGTCAATTCATAGCCAAAATATTAGCATTATTAATAAATACCTATCATAAACAGGAATTAATCATAACATTTTATATAAATTCTGATCACAGCGCTATCGTCAAGTGTAACCTAATCACAAGAAGACCCATAAAATTTTGAAATTCAAAAAAATGATAAAAATACGAACAGCAACAATAAACAGCAACATTCCGAACAAATAATAAAATATTGCAATAAAATTACAAATGGACCTTAGTAAATCAGTGGGAAAACTCCATGATTATTTCCCTCAGTTAACAATTGTCTAAAATTACTATTAATCCGCAGGTCGAGCCTCTTTTTATGCAGTGCCAGTATAAAATCAAATTAGTTTAAATCACTATTAAAAATGACTACAGCTTTAAAACACAAAATAATGCATGTATTATTACTTATAATATAATTAGGTCTATTAGTAAATATATCGTAAAATTCAAAAATTAAATTTAAATTAATTTTATATATTTACACAATAAAATACCGCGTAAATTATACAAATAATGAAATTAACATATAATTATAACGAATAAAAGGAAAAATTGTCCGGGGGGGGGAACGAACCTTGTGGGAGGGAATGGGAGGAGATTTGAGTGGGCGGGGTTGGGGGAGGAGCCAAGGGTTTGCCTAATTTTGGTAAAAAATTCAAATTCTGCCATATCAATTCTATTAAAATACGAGTTTTGAAAGTACACGATATTGCTTCCAACAAGCCAATCACAGTTAATATCTAAATTTAGATTCAGCCGTAACATAATTGAATTTTTATAATTTTAATTTTTTTAAGTATCACAATTTATTTCTGAGGGTGAAGGTTGAGGGGTGGAGATTGGAGAGCTCAATAATAAATTGAGATTAGTAATCAAAATTGTTATTAGATATAATTCTCTATTATATTGATATTTTTAAAACATAAAACATTTATTACCGTGCAGCCATCTAACGAATGAATATGAATATAATAAATTTTATTTTTTATCAAATATTATGTCATAGAAATCAGATTATTAAGAAAACGTCAAGTCTTAATTAATCATATAATCATTAACATTATCAGATCATTGTGTTTATTATCAAATGTTTAACTATTAGAAATTAATTCAATTTTTTTTCAAGAATTTAAACCACCGACCTGATTTAAACAATTTCATTCTGGCTTCATTTGAATGTCAATCATCATATTATATTGTTATGATTCAAATATTTTTTATTTTACTTGGTCTAATAAAATGTTACAAGTATGTCTTATTACAAAATATATAGGCTATATAATATGTATTATACCTCTAAAATGTGAGATTTAATGCTTAAAGTTGACGGGGGGTGCGGGGGGGGGGGTGCGTTGGCGCGCTGGGGGAGAAAATTTCATCCATGGTAGCCACTGATCGTAAGTATTTGATTGATAACTATAATAAGACAGAGATTATTCTTAGTATAAGATTCAAGCATCATGATCTTATTTAAAGAACGTACTTTCAAGTATTGCGTTGATAAAGCACGCGCAATAAGTATCCATTTATTATTATATTCTTTTTTTACTAATAAAGTGTTGCTAATATAACAAATCTTACAAGCCGAGTTATGATAATAATGTTAAAGTAATATTTTTCTCTCCTTTACAGTGCTGGATTTAAATATGAGTGGGTATAATGCATTGATTTGAAGGGGTGATGGATCTACAATTTAATAAGCACCGTTATTCAGTGGCGCTGTTTTGAAGTTTTCAACGCTATTGATTTAATCCCTACAATGTCACTGTATACACTGTAGGTATGAGTCAGCAATTATAGTTTCAATGATTTTGACAGCTTCCTTTAATTAGGTCTAATGTATATTTTATAGATGAAGGATTGAAGCCTTCACAAAGAACAAAGTTTATCTTCAGTTGTGTTCAGCTTCCGCGAGTTGCAGCTGCTCTGAACCAATTTAAAGTTTATTTATTGGGGGTCTTTATTTATTTATTTTAAGTTTATTTTACATGCTATGATATTCACTGAGGCTTGCACTTATATATTTCGAGGTCGTTTTTTAAGCAATTCTGATTGAACGAATTGTGCCTTGGTGTCCGTGTATGGCAACTAGGCCTAATAAGAATTAATGTCTAACATAACGCCATATGTGAAACTTCACATAAAAAAATCATTTTGAAATATAATTATTGAATTTTGTTCAGTACAATTATTATATTGCTAAACTTTTTAGCAAACGATGGAAGAATAAGTTAAATTACAAGCAACTATAGTCTATGATCTATGCAGAGTTGGTGTGATAAACCATCATTGGTTCTCCAATACACAGCTGGGCAAATCTCTGACTAATGGAATGCAAATTTCTGCAGTTTAAAATATGTAAATCTTTCTGTTTTGCTCTCTTTGACAGGTTCATTACTGCGCGTGTGTCCATCTCATGATTTACGACCAAAACTGTAGCTCTGCTCTTCTTTAAAATATCATTTAAAACAGTACAGAGAGAGATCCAAGCCTCAATAAGGCTTTGGCACGATTCGAATATATAAGACGATATTAGATAGTATACATATATTACTGTTAGTATACAGTATACTATACTGTATATTTAAAGAAGTTGTAAGTAGACCTATGTTTGAAAAAGTGTTCAACGGAGTATTATAATACATGACTATGTCTTTATTATTAACGTAACTATTACGATATATAGAATAATGTGCAATCTGAAAATGAAATTAATTAGACTATAAGATGAATTTATTTCGATTCCCTCACTATTTTCTGTGATTAAAAAATTGCTAAAAGAACCTTTTGAGCATTGTCATCAGATCTACGAGTAATACGTAATTTATTAGAAAATTGCTACTGAGACAAAAGCAAGGCTTGTTCTAAAGTGCCGCGCATTAAATTTTGTCCAGATGCATATATACTATAGGCCAGGGGCGGATCCATAGGGGGGGCGATGGGGGCGATCGCCCCCCCCCC
>JAQIXG010000229.1:0-38196 GCA_034700105.1 Oconnorella tubifera
AAAAGGTGCACACCTTTTTGAACAACACAAAAATACTAATTTTTAAAATTTAAAATTTAAAATTTTCTACTAAAACTTTTACACTTTAAACTGTGTACGTTTTTTGAATACATATATAATATTAATACATTACAGCATTACCATTAACATAATATTAATATTATTCATTTAAAATGAAGACTGATTGCAATTTAATCAATATTTTAATAAGTCATTTTTAATTATCTCAAATTGTTAATATTTCAGTTTGTTATTTGTACTAAGAAAAGAAATTTAATACAGTTAAAAGAACTTAAAAAGGTTTATATTTCAAAAATAAAATCATGAAGCACAAACCTTGTTCAAAATCCTCATCCCCTTGCATTTCCTCCTCAACATCCGATCCATCCGCTGAAAAAGTATCCGAAGATCCACTCGAAACCCCCTCCCCATCATTTTTCAAACTCAAATCCGAAACCCTCCCCCCCGGACTCAAACCCGAAACATTCTCCACCCCGCTAAAATCCCGACATTCCGTTATTCCGCCCCCTCCGTATAAATTCCGTCTGCTCAGTATGGAAGTCGAGGCAAAATTCCGCAGCGGAATTTTATCCGTAATATCCTCTATGGGATCTCTAAGTCCGTAGATATTAAGAAGATCATTCATAGTGGATTCCGCATAATGTCTCATTGTTAAGGCATCAGAACCTACTACAGTAGAGCCAGGGTCGTCTTTTACTCGTATAGGCAGCCTGGATAACATAGCGAGTTGCATCGCTGCTAGATTCGCGCTCGTTTTCTGTTGCTCAACAAAATCAAAAGCTTTTGAAAAGTCAATAATTTGACCAAAATTAGTAGTGGCTTGATCTGTAAATAATTTAAGAAAATTTAAATCTCCAATGGTGCTTTTATTTGTGTGAGAATTGGATTCGTTGGATGAGTTAATTTTGACTTTTTTCGATACAAATGTTTTTGGAATATCATTCTTTAGTGAAAAATCAAAGGCATTTAATTTATTCATTTCCTGAAAAACTGAAGTTGGGCTCGAATCGCTGGTAGTCTTTTCATGTTTAACATCAAATAATTTTAGATTTGAATTAAAGTCACTTTTAGAACGTTTTTCAGTCGATTTATTCATAGACAAATCAATGGCTTCATCTAAGTTATTGTTTTTAATTTTAGTTTTATTTTTATCCAGAAATACAGTTGGTTTAGAGCTTAAATCTAGAGCATCATCGTCTGCTAAATCTTGTATTTTCACTTCTTCTTTAACAGTTATTAAATCTGCATTTACATCACAAATCTGCACACCTTTATTTTCACTGTTGGTTATACTATATATATCATCGACTTGCAAATCTGCTAATTTGATACTCTTTCTTGTAGCGTTATTATTATCATAAACTTGATCAATATCTGTAGGTTTATCAACCAGTTTTCTTACTAAATTTGTTGCCACAAAGTGTTCATTTTCTGATGTAACGTCACAATTTTCATTCTTAACAACGTGTAGACATCGCGGGATATTCTTTCTACGATTTCTACGAGTAGGTACTGACTGAGACACTGATGTCTGACCAATAGATGAATGCGTTACAAAAGACTGACCAATGGTAGATCGCGTAAGAGATGATTCAGCAGTGGAATTAGGCAAAATTAATTGATCTTTAAAAACTTGCGAGACACCTTTATTTTGTAAATCAGTCTGCATATATTTCACATCAACATCGTTATCAGAGCGTTTTATTTCTGTCGATGTAATTTCAAAATTATGTTCTGATTCATTACATTCATTTTTCATATTTTTATTTATTTCTATAGGTACGCAAGACAAATGAATGACGTCATCTTCAGTTTCAGTTTTTGCGATGGACGTTATCTTTGAAGTATCATTATTGTTATCAATGACGTCATCGATAACATCTGTGACGTATTTTTCGTCGGCATTGCTTTTGAGTTTATCACAAATTGCGTCGACGTTAAATTTTGACATTTTATAATTGCCTGAAATGAATCAACAATCAAACGCCATTACAACGTTTATTCAAAGACTTCCTGAGAAAAAAAGGTGTGCAAAGATAATAAAATAATGTTTATATTAAATAATAGAGTCATGAATAATACACAATAAATAGAATATTAAATTATTAATACGTTCTTTGCATTTATATCCTAAACTAATACTAATTACATTATTTATACTAGTAATACTAATTACTAATTAATACTAATCAATTTATCTGCTAAATTTTGTAGAATTTATACCTAGCTTGAACTCGTTTTAATCAAAGAAAAGCAAAGTTCATAAATTTGATAAATTATTGCATAAGATTACTGAGCTTAGTAATATTATTGAAGAATGTTCGAATATCAAATGACTAAATATCAAATACAATTAACTAGGATATTGTTAATTCTACGATACAAAAATACTTTCAAATTTAAAATGTCATTATTAAATTAAATGAAAAATAATTAAAAATTTGTAAAATCGCAATATTTATCTACAGAAATAAATATAAATTAATAAAAAATCAAACAAAATACGTACATTAGCAATAAATAATGATAAGAATTTGTACTATAATGATTATAATAAACTAATAAAGTAATGCTCTGAAATAGTATATAAAATGAAAAACCATATCAATTGACGAAACTAAAAATCCATTATATCACATTTATAACTCACTGAAATCATATAGACTTCGTAGTTAAAGATCAATTTCTTTAAATACAAAGGTACACCATTACAATAACTCTATGCTCTGAAATAACATAGACTTTGTAGATAACGTCCAATGTCCTGAAATCGTGTAGACTTTGTAATTTACGTCCCGGGACAGTATTAATACAAAAATCGACCGCTATGCGTTGCTAGGCAACGCTTCGAATTGATCAAGAGACGAGCGATCAAAAAACAGGTAACCAAGTAAACTTTACAATCCCCCTCCCTCCTTCCTTCCCCCCTCACAAAAGGAGGGGCGGAGAGGGGAAGGGGGTAAATAATTCTATGAGAATAAAGACGATAAATAATAAATAGGAAAAAAACAATTTTTAGCAAAAATATAATCATGTACATCTATAAGAAAATAATAATATTGTAACAAAACGTTTGTGATCTGAGATCTATGTAATGAATTGTAGCATAATAAAGCAGATTGATAATAATGCAACATATATAAGACAAGACTGTACATCAAGGTATACTGCACAGAGCATTGTGAATTACTTACTAAAATAATGCATATACGAATATTTAATTATATTCTTAACGAGCTATAATTGATATATTACATTTTATTTATCAATTATAGCTCGTTAAGAATATAATTGATAAATAAAATGTAATATTTTATGAATACATTATGTAAAAACTTCAATTTCTAGAATAAATAAATACATCATTAATTGCAAAAAAGTAATCAAACTGAAAAAAGCATATAAAACAATTGCTAAGAATAAGAAAGTACACAAAAACTTTCAATTTTACACACCTTTTTAATTATCAATAATCTTTTTATTTAAGACATATCCTTATAATTTTATATAATTGAGAGGGAGAAAGATAGATTTGTGAATTGGCACAACAATTTTGCACTTTTGTAGGCAAAGTCTCCCCCCCCCCCCCCAACTAATCTCCCCCCCTCCACCCCCCACTTCCTACGATCCCCATATTTTAAATAATAATCTTAATAATCCTAAATAATAACATCAATGATCACTGTACGTTGCCATGACATTCAATTGAGACGAGTTCGACACGCATGAGCAAATATCAACTATCGATCTCAGCGCCGAGCAGACACACCCCCACTCCCTCCCCCCCCCCACACTCTCCCCCACCACTATAATACACAATCGTCATCCTGCCAAATCATATTAAAAATGTTCACCTGAATGTATTTTTATAAAGCAATAAAGAAAACACCATTTTTATTGCATCGAGCCAATCAATAAAAGACTAGCAACGCAATTTATACATTTTCATGTTAGGTCAAATAATATTGGTTACCAAGTAGAGATCACAGTATGATAGACTATCGAAATATTATTAGATATAAAAAACTGATTAAAATTTGATCGTCATTCTTTAATCGCAAATTTATATAAATAAAATGAAAAAACTGAAGTTTTACAACTGATTGATTTCAGTCTAAAACTTAACTGCTAATATAATTATTACAATTATACAGTTCAAAGACAATGCAATAATTTAATGTTGTAAATTTTCGATATAACTTTAAAGCTCTAAACACCTTTACAATTAAAAGTTTATTTACGTCAATGAAGTACAAAATTCAACGTTTCTAACAAAGAGTATTTCTGTTATAATAATCCTAACCAATTCATATAGCAAGTTAGTTATTATTAATAAATCTGTATAGGCTAATTAATGCAAATTAATCATCAAATAAAGTTATTAAAACATTAATAACATCTATTATGTAAATTAAAGCATTTACAAACTTTCACTCAAGTAGGCCTAAATTTCTGCACGAAATTTTAATCATAACAAATTTATAAAAAAAATTTACTTTTCCGCAATTTGTTTTTAAAACTATCTTAATGACCTATTTCTAATCTAATAAAGTTAAACTATCTGCATTCCTCTGCTATTTACACAGAGAAATTTATAATTAAAGAATTTCGCATAAAAGTAATATCGACTCACCGTTGTGCTGCTTTCAAATGATCGTATAATTTATAAGTTTTCGCGTCAAACTCGGTCGATAAACGTCTATCTGGGTCAATAATAGTTCACTCTCTCTCACACACTCTCACGCACACTCTCTCTCTACCTTGTGCAGCCTGCCGCCTGAGAGCTAAAAATGTTCAGGCACAAAGGCCAATAGTTTGGCTGCCATGGAAACGGATGATTAGGCGACATAAAATATAATTTAAACCGGGTGTGGGAGTGGGGGGGGGGTATAGGAGGGTGGGGGACATGTACAAAGTTAAAGAAAGAAAATAAATGATTGAAATGATTATGATTTTAATATTATTCAATACTAATTTTAGACACCTTTATATCATCTTAGATATTCTCTATAAAACTATAATTATAATTCTACACATCGTTATATGCTAGGAGTATTTCGTGAATACATCATGGTATTGTGCAGTTAAAATTGCATTCACTAATTCACGTAATTCGATTATTCATTATACATATATTCGTTGAATAAATGTATAATGAATACATTATACGTTGAATAAAAGTAATCTCAATATGAGTTACATTATCTATCTAATATCAAATTATGCGTTTTAAATACATGTATGTGTATTAATAATGTTATTTGACGTTATTTTTAATATATTAAACACAATATTATACTACTATGCATATATTTAGTATATATATATGTAATTATTAGTACTGTGATTATCTACAAGCTTGCAACTCGAATATTTACTTTTAATATCTTTAAATATAGTGTAATGTAATGAATTTCAATTATGTCATTTTCAATACCTTTTTATCTACTGCGAAAATATTTTATATATCAATTCCATTTTTTTAGCTAGAATCCACTTTGTCTGATTCATACATGATTCGACGTTACGGCCTACACAAAACTAATCTGATAGAAATATCATGAATGAAACTACACTTATAAATAACGTTTACATATTGGCATAAATGCATCATACATTTAAATACATTAAAAATTTACTTTCACGAGTTAATTGTAATTTTATAAAAGCTACTAATACTATCAAAACAAATTTTATAACAACAAGTTATATTTATTGTATCAATTTTCCACTGGCAACAAATATTTTAGCTAGAGGCTGAAATTTCGTTTGAAAAATGCAGCCAAACGACTTGTAATAAAACTCCTATATCATCATTATCATACAAAAACTGTAAAACATTTTGATATTGACACAGCATTACAGCCTTTGACCCGTGTGCACAACAAACTCAGCCCATATAATATTTATAATCAATTGACAATTTGTGCATCGTTCAGTTTTAGGCGAAAAACGAATAATAATAATAATATTGTACGCTTAGTGTACGGCTGGCTTCTAAAATTGCTTAATGGTGAAAAAGCTAAGCGAATAAAATGCAACGACTGGTTTCAATTACACTGTTTAAGATCGTTGCTCTGATATTTGCATATTATTGAATTTCAGCGAATAGCCAAAACTGGCTTGAAGGTTGAAATCGCAATTTATTCACTTTTTCGCATAAATTGTTTGTGTATATATGTGTGCGTGTATGCGTGTACAAGTTTTATGATTATAGCGATGCAGCGTTTAAGTTATAACGCTTGCGTTTATAGCATTATCAAAATTTCGCGAAGCTAATATTTCGTATTAATTTTGATATGTATAGTTTAAAGGCATACATACACACAGCAGATATATTATTCAACTACACTTTTACTTCGTAAAAAACTTTACTGAGATAAATTAATTAAATAAGGATGGGCTTTTATAACCGAGAAATATTCATTAAAAAGGTGTTTTCTCCTAAATTACCCTTTTCACAACTATAGTACTGTTGAGATTGAACAAATTTCATTTTGCAATTTAATATCGAGTCAAACTATTATCTGCAAATAATTCTAAAGAACTATCATGCGATTTAAACGGTACCCCGACAAAACGGCCCACATTATATAATTTACATTACCCGTCAATTCATTAAATAACCCTAACCCTGTATCTTGCACTAAATATAAAACTTAGACTTCAATTAAAACCCTGAGGCAAACCCTAATTGTTAAAAGTAAAATCATATTGACAGGTCGCGAATTAGTATTTTTATTCGTGAAATCGTAAAATCTTATATTTTTAAACAAATATTGTAAACAATTCCTAACTCCTTCAGAGTCTCTGGACTTCAGGCTACTCTAAGTAGGGAGGTAGGGTAGAAGGGGGGGTCTCACTAACAGCATTTTTGTATTCCGCATTATCGAAATTATTCATTCTAGCAAACTTATCATAATAGTTAATTTTATGTTAATGATATAATATGTTTAGTTATAATATTTACATTTTGTTGTGACCTATCATTTATATTAATGCAAACGGTAATAATACTAAGCCTATATAAAAGCTGTATAATAGTGTATATTCAATATGTATTAGAATATATATTGAAAAAGTAGATTATTTACAAAATTAAATTTTTTAACCAATAACTTTAGTGATCAATGATAAATAACATAAAGAATATTACAACCTATTGATACGATTAACGATCGCTTCCGTTTTGTTGCCATGACTGCTGTGTTTAGAAATTTACAAAGTTAACGACTTACAATATATTTTCAAGACCTTTTCTATTCGCGTGAAAAGTTACATAAGTTTTATTAGATTAAAGCAATGCAAATATACACGACACCTTTTTAAAACGTGAAATTTTTTTATATAGTCACGGTGATAAATGAATGTAAGGTTCGTCAAGAGAATAAGTCCAAAAATTGTACAAGATATATTGTAAACTATATAAATCATTATTTAAAATTCTTTTCACATTAATTTGCAAGAGAGATTCTTAATATGTACGCTTTCCGATATTCACTATAGAATACTATTATCTTCATATGTTATAAAACTTATATACTACGTCATTGACATATAATTCAAAAATTAACGGCTTACAGTTTAAATATTTTATATTCAGTATCAAAAAGTATTTTTAAATATAATTATTATTGAGAAAACGCGATGAGAGAATTAATTAAAAATAGTGCGTTAAAACAGTTTATTCTTTTTTATCTAATCTAACTCAAAATTAAATGGTTACTGGAATACATATACATAGTTAACTTACAAGAATTTTGACACCTTTTTAAAACCCGTGATTTTACCTATAAATGTATGAAAAATAAATAAATTGCAGATTGAAGTTTGCACTTAAATTGTAGTTTGTAGATCAAAGTCAAATAGAAAATGTCAGAAGAAATTGATGATGTTGATGTAAGTAATGATGATGAAGATGAACGAAATGATGATGATGATTACAGTCAAAAAGGTGATGAAGATGTAGACAATGATGATGAAGAAGAAGATGATGATGAGGAAGAAGAAAAGGAAGAAGAGGTAGCTAAATTAACCCCAATCTTAATCATGTCAATTCTTAAATTAGGGTTAGTATTCGGGTTACGATTAGGATTGAAGTAACAGTTAGTTCTAAGATGAAATTCAGGGTTAGTTAGAACTTAGAATTATGGTATAAATTTGATAAATGAATGTGGCCGTGCCCATTATTAATTAATCGGGTTAATATAAATGTTTAAATTATACAAAATTGATATTTTATATAAAATTTAGACTGATCCTGTGAATTTATTGACCCGTGAAGCTATACGTGAATGTCTCTCATTGTTGTGTAAAACTGGCAACGGTCTTGCCCATGCTTATGTCAGACTGGATGCTTCTGAAAGGTTAAAATTCATTCTTCTATTCATTTATTGTTTATATTTTGACACCTCTTTTTCACAAAACTTTTTGTTATAAACTGTTTAATGTACGAACACATTCAAATTTGTTACGTCTTGCCAGTGTCTTTATAATATTATTTAAAAGTTATATTTAGCTTATGATTAATTTTAAGATAAGACCTTAAAGCTAATATTTAATTATTAAATAGTTCCAGATTTGAAAATCGAATTATCTAATTTTAATTTCGTAAAGTAACTAATATTATCTATCGCTATACATCATACTTATAATTTTGAAATCTCTTGCTGCACCCTTTAGTATTTAATTTCATAGTATAATAATTTAAAATTACCGCTCAGTGGTCTTTAAGATATTAAACTTTTATTAATTTCAAAGGGCACTAACTGATATCAGCATTCTGACGTCATTTATTCACTTGCGCTACATTGATCTATCGTCAAACTGTCTCCAAGACATCACTTCGTTGTCATCACTCAATCACTTAATCACTCTCAACGTTGATAACAATCCTAAGTTGAGTGAAGTGACGTTCACTGAATCGTTTCCTTATTTGCAAACGTTCAGTGCTCAAGGTTGCAGAGTTAAAAGTTTACAAGGAATAGCGCATCCGTTACTTGCACACCTTTATTTAAGTGGTAAGATTTGATATATTATTAGATTATTTGTTTCTATTTTAATGTTGCCTTGTTACGCATTACAGTAAATAAGTGTTTATAAAAAATTCATCTGAAAAATATTATATTGATCAGCGTGTTTTGGCCGTCGATTTGGTTTCAGTTTTTGAATTAAACTAATTCAAATTCGACTTGGAATTAGCATGAAAATTATTATTATAATTATAATTACAGATTATGTTAATCTGTGACAATTATAGATATCCATAATTGTTTAGATTATTTGTCAATAAATATATTTTTATATTAAAAAATAATCTCACATCAATATATCTCACACTAATATTGCTGTTAAAATATGAGCTGATTAGAATCTATTTCGAAACATGATAAGCATTAGTAGTAAGAATTTAAAGTTAGATCATATTTTTAAATTGTGTCATTGATACTTTCTTTGCTTAAAAATTCGTGCAAATATTTCAGATAACATATTTTTATTCCTGCATTTAACTTCTTTTAAATTATGTTTTCAATGTGTATTTCACTGAATTTTTTTTTCAGTAAAACACCTTTTTTAAGATAAGATAAAATGAAGTAAATATCAAACATTACCCAACTTGTTTAGAAAATCAGATAACAAGTCTGGATGGATTAGAAGCAAGCAAGCTGAATAGATTGGAATTATTAGATTTAAGATCAAATCAACTAAATACACTCAGTGGACTCAATCTACCAAATCTTAAGACCTTCCTGGCCGTATGTAGATTTTATTTATCTTAACAATGCAGCCGTTCAATTGTTTAAATGTTTACAAATCGATTTGTAATCAATAATTTTAATTTTAAATCAATAAAGTATTTTCTTGATATTTAATCTATGTACTCTGTAATTTTCGTTAAAATTTAATACTTTGTTTGATAAGTTGTATGATTACTAAAATGTAGGATGATGATAGTGACAGAAATTTATATAAGATTATGATAACGTTTAGTTTTTGTGTTGTAATGCTTAATAAATGACACCTTTATATTATGTTTAAACTTATAATAAAAAAATTAAATGTGAATTTTAATTAATATGTGCTTGTTTATATTTATAATTTATTAGTCAGATAATAAATTGACGAACCTTGAAGGCATTGAACAAGCAGTAAGTCTGCAATCTTTGCATCTCGGTGAGAATATCATCGAAACATTGACTGGGGTGACTGAAAGTTTGAAACACCTCAAGTATATTAACCTACAAGGGAATAATCTAACTGATTTGGGTGTAACAAGGAAACTTAGCCCCTTAACACTTTTACGCTCTGCAGTTTTTACTGGTAATAACTTAACATTATTATTTTTATTAATATTTTAATATTAGATTGAAATAATAATAAATAATAATATCTTTGACAGTTACAATGAAGTATTTTTACGGTTTTTAATTTAAAATTAAGTTTAATGTTATAGATGACTATTATATAAACATTGTATCAGATACAGATAAACAGGAAGATGATGATGTCATTGATAAATTACACATCTAACTAAAGGTGCAGCAAGTGACACTTTACAAACCTAATAGTCTTTACTAATATCCAGTCATTTAAATCTCTGATTAAAATTAAATCATATATAATAATATTTAAATTTATGATATATGTAAATACATTTTTGATTGGTAGCGAGCATCTTTGGTCATTCAATCAATTCTATAAGCATTAATTTAATATAGAAGAAACAGTAGACTTTAAAAAGGTGTTTTAATACCTGGCTTATATTAACTTACAATCTTGTGTGTTTAGACGGAATTTTGTAATTGATTTTTCTATCACTTCCTAATGTCCAATCGAGCTAAAATTTTGTAGAATTGTTTACTCTCGATGACAATGCATGAATCCGTCATAAAATTCACTAAGTAACAAGCTAATCTATATGAATTAAATAATTAAGATTATTCTAATTATAATTTATAATTAAGAGTATTCGCAAGAGGTCAGCTGCATGAGTAGATAATTTATAACTAAAAGTATTCGCAAGAGGTCATCTGCATGAGGACAGCATGCCAACAGCTGTGAAAATTCACTTTGATGGTATTGGAGAACATCTGATAAAGCTAATAGAGAAGAACTTTGATGCGAAGTTTGAATTAAATGAAAACGATAGGCGATAGGCAAGAAAGGTTAAATAAGTAATAAGATTGTAAAATATGTGATGACTAAAAAATCGAAAATAATTAAAAGTTTACAATTTTCAGCATTGTAAACTTTTACATGCACCCCTCGCTTTTGACCGTAGTACTTTCGTAAGTCATTACAAAGACACTAATTTTTTCCTAGTTACCATCCAAAATGTATTGTTTCGTTTTTAGTGCATTAATATAAGCGAGGTTTTTTAAAAGTTTTTTTAATATATTGTATTTAGTTTTAGGTTTCTTTCTTATAGTCATACTTTTGCATACAGTGAATTAATTATCTGCATCATTTTCAAAGTTCCAGAATGTATTATATTGCATGACTGACTGGCAAAAATTGCCATCGTAATATTAATAAATAGATTATATTTATTGACATTTTTAGTCATTAAATTTTACTTTAATAAACATCATAAACCTGATTGTTTCTAGGTAAATGACATAGCTATAAAAGACATGCCGTGTGAGGCAGTCGTACCAATCATAGCTCAGTCCGGCGTACAAATACACATAGTGGCATGCCGCAATCCACTCATTCATCATTCAATCAATCCATCCAATCATATCGATTGTAACTCGGGGGATTCCCAAACTCATTATTCTACTGGGACGAGGAGGGACTTTACCAATTCTTCTCGGGAATTTGATCGTCACGGGGAATTCGAGCAAGCGATCGGTTATTCGGAACCAATGGGAGATTATCAACAGCCAGTTAAATATAACGACAGAACTTTTAGTAAAAAATAAACAATTTATTGATTTAGTTATTTTATATCTGTAGATGTGAAAAATCGTTTGTAAATGATAATAAAGATAACAGTTAAATAATAATCGTGTAATTATTTTTATTATTTTTGATTAATTAATAAGCTTTAAAGGATAATAGTTATATGGTAATTGCTGATATGTATTTTAGTGATTGTGTTAATTTTGTCGCTGCTTAGTAGTTAAATTTGAGAGTTCATGCATTTCACAGTATTTACGGTCTCTATGCTTACAACTATACATTATATAGACTCTACGAAAATAAGCTTCTAAAATTTTTATTCAGAATAAAGTAATTCGATGATAGAATCTTATAATGTCTTGTGTTATGACATATAAGTATTAACTTGCTGCACTCTTTAGCGTGTTCACTATAATTCGCCTGCTATGTCTTTGATGCAGTTATATTTTTGAAACAGCGTAATATTCATCATTGTTTATATAAAATTCAAAGTTGTATAAATTTGATTTTAAATGTCTAGCTTTATATTCTTTACTGTATGGCCTTATGAATGCATATCATGATTATACACAGTATTTTTGTAAAATTATATACTCTGCTTTGACTTTGTAAAAAATGTGTCAAATTTAGTATTTCAAATTTTCTCATTGCAGTTGCTGATCTCTCTGTATTATTTTTTTTTATAAAATAAAGGTGCTAATCATAATCAATAAATACCTCAGATAATATTATATCTTGATATATGTAACTTATAATATTTATTTATTAAATGGTGCTTTTTACTACATTTCGTAAAACGTTAAATTTACACTATGTTTACTAGTTTTGTAGCAGTATTATTTTGTATTTAAAGATGGTTATATATGGTAATTATAATTTATTTTAAATCAAATTAATAACTATACTTGTATGGTATACGAATAGTAGTCTTTGCTAAATAAAATATTTATTTCATAACTGATATTTGTTTATTTTATTCATCTATAGTGAAAATTGTGAACCATAGGGGGAAATGGTCGAAAGTTATATAATAAAGATACTAATATGAGTAGTAACTAGTTTTAATAAGTAATAATTTATAACAACGAGTAATAATTATAATTAGTAATAATGAGAACAATAAATAATGGGCCTAATGAGCAATAATTGCTAATTCTGCTTGAAATCAATAGATCTCTAATTATAACCATTAAATTTTTTTTATCAAGATAATTTGAAAGTTTTCTAATTTATTTTTACAAAGTAAATATTTACTAAATTAATCTATCTCATCTTTAATGATTTATTATTCTGACTGATGTTCTTTAGGATCAAGGTCTTGACAGCTTCACATAAATCATCAGATTATTCTGTTTACTTTTTATACGCGGAATAAAACGTCCATCTTTTAACGTCTACCTGATCCGCGCGTCTTTTCTCACGTCATGAAGTGGCAACACAATCAGTAGATTTGATTGATTGAGGGCGACATTAATTTTAACGTTGATAATAAAAGCGTGTGTGGAAACCATAAAAAGATGATTCTTTGAGATTCTTTCTTATTCGGTGTTTCCATTTTTCACTGCATTATTAAAATACCGGGTAATATTTTATCTTTATCGATGCCCTCCTGGTATTATTGTGTTAAAAGTTGCAAAAATTTAATTTGAATTTTCTTGCTTAAAAATGGCAAAAAATGAGATCAGAATGTATTTTTGAAGGTGAAAACAGGCATGTATAAAGGCATTGTTTAAAAGGTCTAGTTCTAAGTTAAATTAATATGTCTCGATAACATATTCCATCATCATACCTGTGATCAGATTTGACAGTGCATGAGAAAAGGCTCGCCGAAATCCATAAATAGCCAAATATTAAAAAATGGTATAATTTAGGCTTTAAAGTGTACAAAGTTGTACAATAATTTTTAAGAACCTTTCCGAACATTCTACTCTTAAAGTAGATAATAGTTATGCTAATTTAAAAACAGTTTTTATTGTAAAGATTTCAAAACTTAAGTGCCAGGCAAAGTCCCAATAATTATTGCTAGGGTTTCGTATTCGTATTCCGTACTTATAACGCACCGTGCGTTGCCAGATAACTGACAACTCCGAGGTACGGCATAATAAGATAAAAAAAATTGGGAGCAAAGTGAAAATTTTATGTTTATTCTTTTAAAATGTTCTGCCCTCGAAAGACTTCGTACCACTGACCTATAACAATAGCGTTATATTTATGTTCTTCGAACCCACAGCTCGGTGTTCGCACCACATTATAAAATAAATATTAACATTCTCCACGGTAAGTTCATTTTTAAGTAACCTTTTCGAAAACCTGCAGAAAGTTAAAAAGCCTTTTCTGAAAATAGTTTTTGGAACCATAATCATAACCCTAATTATAATCTGAAAAATTTAAGAATTATCCTTAGAACACTTATTTTGAGACGATTTATATTTATTTTTCTTTCAATAGTAGGCTATGTTATTTCATTTTAAAAATTATGTTCTATAACGATTCGTCAAGGGGACGATTCGTCAGCGGACTGTTCGCCAAGGACTATTCTACTCTTAAACGGACGATTCTTATAACCTTAACCCTGATCCTAACCCTAACTGTAACATTAATCTTAACATTAACCCTAACTCTAAACCTAACCTTAACCCTAAACCTAACGAATATTATTGACGAACAGTCCGTTGACGAATCGTCCTTTGACGAAAAGTCCGCATACCAAAAATTGAGATTTTCAAACTATTCTGTTTGAAAATCTCAAACAGAATATTTTTTACGAAATCGTCACAATAGGGGGGAGGGGGGGGGGGTGGTGCAGACCCTAACAAACACATTTAGCATTACAATTTTTATACATATAATGGAGAGGATGAAGGGGTTATAAGTTGTAACCACAGAAACACTCATTTTAATACGTCACTGCACTTTTATATATTATTGAAGTGGTTGAATTTTCGCGAACAATTTCGTAATTTGACTCCAAACAGATTGCTGCTGCTCGTGATGAAAAAGCTTTCAAGAAATTATTGTCGATAAGTCTTATTCAACTCTTGAGCTGTTGTCAATCATACAACGAACAATATTTGGACAGTTCGTGACAAACTCTTTCCTGATATATTATGTTTTTACTTCACAGACCGGAGGTGACGCCTCAATGTGGGGAGAGAATAGAATATGAAGGAGGGGGGGGGGGATTGATGATAAAATAACATGTAGATTTAGGCATTATCTTAATATTTCATATTATGAAAATTGAAATGTTAAGTCCTTTGTTGCGATCAAATATGTACCGGTCATAGTAAATATTTACTAGTTAAAAAATCTGCGTCTTTCAGTAAGTACTTACATTTTTGAAATGCGATTTATAGGCGAATTTTTTTAATAAGTATATTTTTTATAAAGATGACATCTCTTCATCAAAAAGCCCAAAGCCCGAAACCCGGCTTTTCATGATATCCATCGATATCCATGCAGTGACGTCACAAGGGTTGGTGTCACCCGGTGCTGTCTCATCGTTGACATTTTCACCATTTTTGGTCAGTTGCATTGTTCTAAGTATTAACTTATAACTTATTATTAATTTAAGTGCAATTAATTAAGCTTGCTCAAAATTTCGAAACACCTATTTTTGTGTTACCGCATGCACGGTATCACCAGGGACGGTCCGCATCCCCTGGACATCCCCGCACATCCCCGCACCCTAACAGCCCCCCCCCGCACCCCTGATTACGCAAGCACTGCGAGCTAATGGATTTACTAGCGGAAAGCATGCGTGTTAAGATGGACGAGTGGCGACCTTTAGATCTACGAGCTACCGATTCACAAAACGAAATTCGAATTTTTTGACTTGGGATGAAATTAGGAAATCCCATTTCTCCTGAGTCTGAGTCGCAATGCATCAAAACTTCGTAAGTTTAAGATAAGACGGAGCTGAAGAAAAAGTTTCTAAAAGAAAGAAAAGCAAATATATCTCAAGAAAGATTTTCTTGATATGTGCACAGTTTGTCAAAATGCTGCACGTGAATTGATTTAGGGATCAGAGAAATGTATTTACTAACTCGAATTTTCCCACATTTAAGAAAAAATGGCAAAACACTCCGAAATTATTTGTGATCAGGGCCCTCTATCATTTATAAAGCGCCTCAGCTTCACTCATCACCCCCCCCCCACCCCAAGGCAACCATTAATCACCCCCCCCCCCCAACTAAGACAAGCATTAATGACTGATTATCAAAGGACATGCAAGATTCTACGTTAACTCTCAACTATTAAACAGAATTATTGATGCTATGAAACTTAGCGATGATCAACTGAGAGCAAACTTACTGCACTCTTTCCTCTCCTGTTTATTTATTGTTGAATCTCTAAAAGTTAAACTAACTTGTTTTATTTGATCAATGGATGTAAAAAGGTCAATTCGTATTTTTTTAATCAAAGAATTTTTTTTAATCAGGATGCAGTGTATTCAAGCGACGTGCAGTCACATATTTAGGGTCAAGGCTAGTTTGAGTTGATAGCTGACAATTTTTGATTTTTAAAAAAATAATAATCTGCTTTACCCTGCGAATTTGGATGACAATATTATTATATGTTTTTTTTAATGAAAATTGTACAATCTGTATTTTCAAAGGAAACAATATTGTGGCTAATTTTCATGATTTGGAACTCGGTTCCATTATGATTATGCATATAATTATGATTGATACACACTATTAAATTTTAGAAGATTTTTATTATTTTTGAAGTTTTCTTAATTACTTAATTGTTAAAATAAACGCAACTTATCACTAGTCATCAAATTTAATTAGTAAATTTATGGCACCGAAACAAAAAAGCAAATGTCGCCCAGTAAAGAAACGAGACTAGACGCAATTTTTTGTAGTAAAAGTAGAAAATGTTTTGAAAACTACAATAAATGAATGAGTCAATATATAAAGAGAAAAGATAATGAAAATAGAAGTAAAATAATCAAGAAATAGTTGAAGCCAGATGGCGCCAAAAGAGACAATGAATCCATTGAAAATTTATAAAAGGTCAATGACTCAATGAACTATGGATCTAAAATATAACAGCATGGTGAAGTCGTGATTCGAAAAATATTTTAAATTGAACGAAAGCAAACTGTTTAAACACTTTTCAGAATTATAAGCGTGCAACTATAATAGAAGTTACAGGTCTATTCTATTTTTCTTCTGTAAAATATTTCAGGATTAATAATAAGTATATCGCATTAACCTATTGGAATGCTTGCAAGTATATTTAAATTGTTAATATATGAAGAATAGGGTTAAGGATTTGATTCATGGTAACTGTGTTACGGAATACTACAGAGTTAGGGCTTAGGATTTACAGTTAGAGCTAGGATTAGCATTCAAATATTTTCTTCCATTATATCCGCCATTTATTTGATAACTGTATTGATGAGAAATAAGACATTATTTTTATTATGTAATCTTATTTATCTTTATCCGTCATAAAGTCTAATTTGACGATTGTTTCCACGTCTTGATAGCTGGATCAATTGTCACTCTTCCGTACACTGGATGTCACCCGGTGACCACAGAGAGACAAATTAATTCGCTCATATACGATCATTAACCGGACCCTGACTCCACTCAATCCCTCTCCTGTTCTCTAACTACTTCCTGTCTGCAAAGGTCAAGTTCGCTAATCAAATTTTATTCTCAGTTAATATCCTAACAGCTGGTTCGCTACTAATGAGCTAATCTGTCGATTTCTACATGCAACATTTTAAGCAAAAATTATTATTATCACGTAAGGAACGCTAAGCATATATTTCACTATAATACAGGCTTAATATAGAATATAAAAAGCTTTCAAATTAATACAAATTTAATTCATTTCAAATGAATATTATAACAGTTATCATCGATTTCTATACGAATAACAAAAGTAAATATTAACATATCAAAAAAGAATATAACGTTAAAAAATATTCTAACGCTATAATACGGTTCGGAGACATTTCCCCCTCGGACATTGCTTCCCTGGACATGTGCCCTCCCTCCGGCGTAGGATATTTGCCCTCTATAATCGAATATAAGCATTTCTTGACAAATATGTGTCACAGTCATATATGTTGTAAAAATGTACTATCTAGTTTGTTAAATGGGTGTACACCAATATAAATTGTTATTGCGTGTCATTTCAATGTCTTAAAGATGAACGTGTTTTTTAATTCATATCGGCAGAACCAATTATAGCTTAAACTGGAGGGGGTGCGCGATATCAGTATGATTTTTATTTACAAGAAAACACAAATTCTTGACTTTAATTTGGTTTATAGGGTGTAGTCGTTTTTTGCTCAGGAGCCACAAGGGAACTATCTTTCAGGGGGGAGAGTTTCTAAAGGTGACATGTCATGTAAAATATTAATAGCACATCGTTCTAACCACCCCCTCCCATTCCACACACACCTTCAGAATTTTATTGCAGCTCGTCCAAAATATATTATTACCACGAGGGTTTTTTTTTCGTCTCAGAGTGTTGCCACATCAATGATGTTGTCATAAAATCGTGACACGGAGAGACAGTTCAGTGATCATGTAGGATTTAGAGTCCTTACACCGTTATTGCTTCGTGTCCGCTTTGTTTTGAATGTTTGCAGCTATAGGATTATCGAGTGCAAATTTTGAGACGATACAAAATAAGACTTAAATTCGCTTCACAAAGAATCTGTGATCCTTTAATAATAAGATTTACGAATTGATTTGAATAACGTTAATCTAAGCGTGAACTCAGAGACAAATTCCAAAAGTTATTCTGATGAGTCTAAAAAATTGAAAGGATAAACTCTGCCCCATTTTCGCTAGATATAAAGACTGTATTTTGATTAAGAAATTTAGAAATTTGTTGGTCAATCATATATATAAAAAAAATTGAAAACAAATATTACAAAAATGCGATCAAATAAGCAATCACTAATTTGTCACATTTCTGATGATTGATGAACATTGCAGTTGATCTTTCTTTTGGTGATCTCTTTGAAAATCAGTCGGTAGTCCTAAAGAAAAATAACATGAAATAGGACCCAAAGGATGCAATGAGCAAGGTTAATTTTATGACGACGATCCTGCAGATGTGAACACTATGAATAGTCTATTTTAAATTTATCATTAAATCTATGTAAAGTAAATGTAAACTGAAATGTATTCGTATACTTATGAAATGAAAGCCAAGTTTAAATAATGTTGTCTAATATCTGTCCTTATAAACTAAATAGTTCAAGAAATATTTAGTCAGTAAAACTGACTCGCATAAAAATGTTAAATGTTTTATAACTAATAATTTATTAAAAGTATTATATTATTAGAATTAAATTTTATGCTAGACTGATATTTCTTCTAAAATAAGGCAATTTTGTGTCATAATGTCTAAATTTATTAGTGTTATTTAATCTACGCTGCATTGATAAAAATAATTAAATTCGAAATATCTGGTATTTAATGTATGATTCCATTAGTCCTTCCATTATCCCTCGCTCAATCAGTTTCCCTTTTCTTAATTTATCACATTTCGTATAATTATCTCGATAACCCAAAATCTACGGTTCACGATTTTTGAATTAGCGTACAGTTTGAATAAACGATTTAAAATTTGAGCCAAATAATAATAAGAATTAACCAATACGTACAATACTAACTGATATCTACAATAATCATAAATGTTTTGATATATTTATGAATTCTTAACTCACGTCTTAAATCATCAAATAAAAATTGTTCTTCTCCTAAGCTATTATCATTTCATAACATTTTCTTCTAAAAATATCTTTGACCAGTTCTATCAGCAGAATCAAATATCAAATGTTCCGTTCATAGACTACTGAAAAACTCATCATTAATTTCGTCTCTCCATTTCGTCTCTCCGTTCTCTCTATTCGCTTTTACAGCCAACTCGATCTGCGATCACACGCGACGACTAGCGGAAGTTAGGGGTAATTTATAGTTTGATAGTTTTACAACAAAACAGTTCACACAAGCGATCAATCAACGCGACTGTCGCTAGAAGTCATTTAAGATAATTATAGACAGTGGCTAAAGCTTTGACGTACATTAAGAAATCTAGTAATCGAGTCAATGTGTTAAAGTTTAGATAAGTGTTATATCGAATAACGGATATCCTTTGATTTAAAAGTATGTTAACTAAGTTAATTAAATTAATAAACAAAAATTATTGTTATTTCTAGCATCTTACACTAAAGCAACACCAGGAATTAATATCGAAGGAGATTGCGGGAGTTACAAAAAATTTAATTGATATGAAATTATTTCTTGCATTTAATTTTACTGAAGATAATGTCATTTAATATATTCAAAGATATATAACAAGATAATTTAAGGCTACAACAGGATTTCTCATTGGACTCATATCAACACAGTTTCTATGACGTAATCTTCAACAATATTGCAATCGCTGAGATAGTCGCGAGATTAATGGCTGCTAATATTTGAGTCGCTGTACTCTGCGATTCGTCGCTTGTTTAGTATGCGCGGTCGCTGTCGCCGCAATGCGGTGACGTTACGACGCTAAATGGACGCGTTTCACTTTGATTGAAACATAAATCACAGAAACTGCTCAAATAAATCTCTAATAAATACATTTGATAAATACGTCTAAAGATTAGAAGTGATGATAATTCAGTATATGCTCAAAGTTAATTAAGGATTACATATTTTATTATTATAGTATTAAATTCAAGACTCAGTAAAAGAAAAGATTTATAAAAAAGTGTAATTTGCGTGATTTCTTTTAAAGTTTATTATTAAATTGAATACCTAAGTATACATCTAATTTCATTATATTTTGGAATAGTTGTTTAGTAAACATTACTAAACAACATGACATTATATAGGATCTTTCTTCTTTTTCTCAAAAAGTTTCTTCTTAATCGATACAGTTTTAGTCTTATTACATCTAATTAAAGGATATTGAGACTTAAAAGTAGACAGATATCGACGCGTCTAAGTAGAGACACATCTAGGGATACCAGACTTATCGCAAGGTGGTGGACTCGATTTAATGGATGCTGCCGGACAGACAATCCTAATGATAATCTTCTTACTCTCCATGATAGCTGATCTCATCTGTATTACAGCGCAGAGAACAAGTGAGATCCCATTTCCGTTTACATCATCATTGTTATCATTTTTATTATCATCATAATCATCATCGTCTTTATCATACATCACAATTTTTGCACATTTTTTGCAATCTTTTGCATTTTTTGTACTAAAGGCTCAATTTATTATAATGTCCGTAGGAAGACGGGAGGGGGGGGGGGGTAATTTAATTTCTTTCATATAATAAAGCTATGAGCTATCGATAAAAGTGTCAATCATCTACATGGTAATAGATGCTGAATCAGAAAAATTCAGAGTTCTAAACGACGAATCATTTGAAAAATGAATTTTGCTCAAAACACTAACAATGTTACTCTAAACACAAATCGAATCGCAAATATACGAGTTTTGAAACTACACGAATTGAAATTCATGTAAAAAGACACTGATATTTTTTTGATGACGATATTACTTCAGTATAGGGTTTATTGAATTTAAGAACCGTATCAGAAATTTGGTTTGGCTGGAAGATTAACTGACCATTTGAGTTAGATTAGGATTAGGCAAAGATCAAATTTGAAACAAATTTACGACGAAATGAAATAAGAGTAGAATTACTTTTTTGATTTTTAAAAATAAATACTCTAATCGTTTTTGATTTAATTATTGAATTCGAAACATAGAAAAACAATAAAATTAAATGACATTAAATAGCGTAAATGTCATTAAACAGGCTTTAACATTACGATTATATAATTCAGAAAGAGATTTATAATTGGCATCGCTTGAATTATTTATCAGTCTACTTGATTCTGTATTCTTTTTTCGCAACATATAAAAATACCTTTGGAGTCAATCTAATCTGCTATCAAAATTGTACGCATTTATTTGCATCCACATCTACAATGTTATTAGTTATTAAACCGACCATCATGAGTTATTTGTCAGCAGATTGGAAGTTCGCAGTCAGTTTTTACCACTTGTTAAATTAGCAAATTACATAGTTGAGTAAATTAATCACGTGCTACTTTAATAATAGATGTAGAAGTCACCTTGGACAGACAGACAGTCAGACAGATGGACGGACAGGCGGTCGGACAAACAGACAGATAGACAAACAGTCGGACAGAAAACTGCCTAACTAAGGTACACCAAGAAGGGTGCATACACCCTTTGAAAGTTAGGGGATAAATATTTAATTTTAAAAAATGTAAAACTTCTAGGCCTACTCAGTTATTACAGAATAATGTTAACATTTCTTCAAACAGTAGACCACATTATAACAATTATATTTTTTATCAAATTATGTTCTTGCGTAGCAAATCAGTAATAATTAATTTATAGTTTTACTATTTTAGTAAAACAACAAAAATACAAAATTTATTTGTTACAGAATTTGAAAAATTTAATTATTTCTCTTTTAAGTTGACTAAATAAACACTGACATAAGGAAATAAATCACTGTCCAATAAAGTTGAAGCGATGGTAACCAAGAGTCTATTTCTCAAGATAATTTAACGATTTGTCTCGTCCTACCGAGAATTAAATAACCTCACGAAGACAAGCCACTTGATGATGAGTTTAAGTCGCGAAGCAAAAACTAGACTGCACACAAAAGCATTGAAAATCTAGTTTTGGAAAATGTTAACAATAATAATTAAATAATATTATAAATTTTATATTATACGTACACTGGAATATATTTTATTCACTGAAAAACAGCAGTAGTCTATATAAACTTAAATATATCTGAATACTGAAAAGTAGGCGTCCATTTTCTATTTGCTGTAAATTTAAAGGCACTGTAGAAATAAACTAACTACATGTGTTCGGAATATTGAATTAGTTTCAGGTCACACTTGAAAAATCCTTTTCAAAATTACCCAATAATACGAAGATTCAATGATATAAAATTATATTTCCGATGCTTATCTGGAACAATTCCGCTTAAAAATCATTAAACGTTTTCCGGTATATCGGCTTGAAACGTGGCGGGACCCCTTTACCCTCAAGTAGCCCTTTACAACACCGCGTAACATATAATATACAGTATATAGTACGTAACTTAATAATATACAGTATAATTATAGAATATAAAGCATTTAAACTGATTACAGCAGCAGTTGTATCGTATGTATAGCAGTAAAATATATTGTCAGTAATGCGGTCCAGTTTAATGAGAGTTTGTAGGTCAGTCTCTTGAGTCTACTAAAATGCAGTTTGTTCATTGTTGCATGCTGCAATGTAACCATTTTACAGCAAGGCATTGACCGCTTCATTTTTTCTTATTTGCATATTATAATAATTTAGCTTGCACTGAATAGACATGAAAAATAGAAGACATTAACCTTGCAAAACGGTCTCTTTCATTCATTAATAACCCTAAGCTTACGTTTCAAATTAATCAAAACGTAGTTAACCATAATCCTAACATTAACCCTAACTTCAATCGTAATCTTAACCAAAGTTCTAACCCCAATCATAATACTAAGAATTAATAGTCGGGTCAATTTTTTCCCACAAGTGTGTATTTTTTCCGATCACGGAAAAAGTACACACTTGACGTAAATCTTGACGTTGCGCTGTATAAGGGTCCATAATAATAAATGCACTTGTGAACAAAATGCATCAAAAGTTGCGCATTGAAATAATATTGGTCTTTATTATTGGACAAATATGTATAACGCTTCTTAATCTATTTTGTGTAATAAGACATTTTGTGTAATTGATACAATTATTTTTGCACTTTTATAAAAAACGATCGTTGTTATTATGATGATTGTCATTTTGGAAATTATTAATAGTGAAGATCACGGATAGCAATAGAAGTGAATTAAAGTTAGGGATAAGATCAGGGCTGGGTTAACGAGATATGATTTACGAATTAAACAACTTATTTTATATATGATTAAATTTATCAAAATTGATTAAAATGAATGCTTGTTTTTACTATTATTGCTTTATTAATTCTGGGGTACACATTTCTTATAATTGTTTTATTAATCAGGGGGCACAGTTTACCGCAGACAAAAGGGAGGGACAAAACTGAAGGCAGTGAATGCCAAAGAAACTCAGCAAATAAATAAAGTCGAAGAATATATTGAAGGTAATATAAAAATATTCACATTATGTATCAAATATTTAGATTCTTGTAACTACTCCCCACCCATCCTTTCTTATTGCGCAGAGTAAACTTAATTATTTGAGTGAAAGCTAAATCTTCACGATA
This sequence comes from Oconnorella tubifera, assembly GCA_034700105.1. NCBI lineage: Eukaryota > Metazoa > Annelida > Clitellata > Enchytraeida > Enchytraeidae > Oconnorella > Oconnorella tubifera. The sequence goes on from JAQIXG010000229.1 coordinate 24,226, forward strand.
TTGTCTTGTATGCTCGTCTGTGAACATATATTGAAATGTTCCGTTGCGCTTGCTCTTTACAAAAGTATAAGTTCATTTCAATTTAATCAATTTTCACTTTTCCCTGTTAATCAAATTTAACTTTTTCACTCTTCCCGTATTTTCAATAACATTAAATATTTATTAACAAATGTTTTCATTGTACACGTACTTACAGCCTCATACTTATAGCCTCATTGATCAATTTTTAATTATTTGTTCATATGCATTTAGAATTTTCATTTATTTTTATCAAAATGATAGTGTTACATTCCTATAATTTTTTGATTACGTTAACAATCTTAATTTTTCAAATTTAGACCAATGACTAAAAAGATCGTATGGATTAAGTTTATACCCCCCCCCCTTCCTTAAAACTGATGAGATTCTTATACGTCACTGTACTCATAAACAAAAATATATACGACGTCTAATTACAACTGATATCAGTTTTTATTGTTCTGCAATCTTAAAGACAAAGGCACAAAGCTCGTCATAAAATGACTTTACAACGCTACAAAGCATTGGCACATTCGTGTCTTTTTATATACGCTCCATTAAGCGTAACAAATAAGTCGTAAAAACGTAACGCAAGAGATTATTCACACGTAATTAGGGCTCTCGCGCGACATAACGTAACGAAAAAACGAATGAAATCGTATAATTGTATACATTGTAGTCGTAAATACATAAATACATTAATGCGCAAAAATACATGTTACTAGATAAATATAACATGGATGATTTTTTCCTGTGCAACTTTATAGCATCACATGTGTTTCTACATAACTTCTATCTATATAATATATCTGTCATCGAGATTTTTTTATTATTTAAATCTTGTTATAATATTAATTAGTTATATTAGTGAATTTAGTAAATTTAGTATTAGTTAATTTATATTAGTGAATTTTTTTTCTCTCAGTTGATGGTTAGTCCTCACTACTTGGGTGGAGCATGTGTGGTCTTTCCTGATACTGAGGGACGTCTGCGACATCGTCCCACGACGGTTAAACAGACGTTAAACTTTTATTGATTGATTTATTGATTAGTGATATTTCGCTCTAAATAAGTCGCGTCTATTAAGCTTTTATATGGCAAAATTAATCTTAAAAAAGGCGTTTAAAAATGTAGATAGATTATGAATTTCAGATGTGAACGTACCCGATGAACAAAGACTTATGTCAGAGTTGTTATATAATTACGAACCAGCTTCGAGACCTGTGTATAACGCTTCACATATCGTTCATGTTAAGTTTGGACTGACACTCGCTCAAATATTTGATATGGTAAGATGAATCGACAGTATATTAAGATCAAGAAGTTAATATTTTTCAAAAAGAAAACATATTTTAAAAGCTTTTTATATTTATGAACATGTTATATTGAGTAGATTCTTTTGAAAAAATGTAACAGATGTAATAAATGTGATGTGATTGATAAAAAAAGCTTAAAATAAACTTTAATATGCGTAGATGATAATATTATAATTTTAGTGATAAGTATGCTGATACTGGATAATAAAAAGGTAATAACAAGACTAAACAATTTTTAAAATCAGAATAGATTATATTTAGTCATTAACTTAAAATAAATAAAAATAGTTAGGTTAGAAAATCTTTTAGAAAATATTACCAGATCAATAAATAAAATATAACTTTTATTTATTAATCTGGTTTATTTTTAATAATCATAGAATTTTTTTAATCAAATCGTTTAATTCTCCTAGTATACTATACTTGAATAATATTATATAACCTGCATCGAAAACTGCATGAAAATAAAATGAGTAAGGGCCACGCTGCATGTTTCAATACGATGATGATTAAATAAAGAAGAAAGCGAAAAATTGCCACGAGATTACATCTACTGCATCAAAAAGATAAATTATTGACTCCATCATTGAATGAAGAGAAAGAGAAAAATACAGAAGGTGACAGAGAGGATTAAAAATAAAGAAGCTTTCAAAATAATGAATGAACACACGGCTTTAATAAAGATTATAGGTTGAAATATAAATACGAGCATATAGAATGATATACACATCCGTGATAGTGATAAGTCAGTGTTATAAATTACTGATAGACCGATAAAAGAGTTGATCATAATTCAATAATACAATATCTTTTGTAAAATAAAGAATAATTTTGGTTAAACTTTTCTGCTGGGCTATTTGTATTTATTCCATAATGACCTTACAACAATCACAAAACTATATATTATTTAAGGTAGTTAGTTTGTTTTGTTAATTTTGTTTAGTTATTTGTTATATTACTTAAACAATCGAACAGCTATTAATATAAAGTTAATGTAAATAATAAAACTGTTAGTAGTTAAATGACGGCCTTAATATATCATTTAGTCTAATCAAAAATCTCAAACTATCAAATTGATCAAATCGTTCAATTTAAAATGCGCAGATTTGAATTTTCTGAATTTATCAAATAATGAGCATTGACTTTTCTGTCTGAGTTCTGAGTTCAAATTTAATAGCGAAACACTGACTTTCTTTTAATTTTGTGTAAAACACTTCTTATAGAATCTTATAATTATAGTAAAAATTGCATTGGTGTTAGTTTCGGATTTTTAAGCAATTATTGAGAAAAATAACTGATTTCGATCAAAAACATAAAAATCATTATCATTCAACATGAAACTTTAATTAAATCTCCACCACCCCAGTTTCTTAAATCCCAGATACCAGCTTGTAAATCATATCAATCAATTGATCAAAATTGTTCATACATTATAATTTGAATTTTTTTATGACAATGACTTGTCAATTAGTTGAAAAACTCACAAGAAAAGAAACTGTATAAAAAGTAATGCTAAACAAAATGTTAACCCCTAATTTTCTATCAATCCCAGTGGATATAAAAAATGACCCCTCAATAAAGACCCTGTGCGGGCGTTCTTTGATTTTCGGTTTCTGTCAGGGAGTTATCGATCAGCATCATTTTACATTTTCATTTTTTCATTTTCCCCTTGGCATCTCGACTACAAGAGAAAATTAGATTTTAATCGGATTTTAAGATAATAACTGTCAGTGTTGTTGTCCCAATAGACCAGCGTCAATTATTTTGTCTGTTTAGCGTATCATTTCAAATGTATGAAATGTTTTGAGCAAATCTATAGACGCTCTATAAACCATTTTTTTTACAGAGTTCTGTAAAATTATTATGTGTATTAGTGCTCACTGCAACAATTATCGATTTATTGATCGATTCCTTGAATGTTGCTTATATTTTTTCTACGCTTAACTAACATTAGAACTAGAACTAATTTAAAATAATCGGGCACCCCGTAGTTGATACTAGTAAGCCTAACTAGTTACATATAGAATTAGCCAGAACACGTTAAAACAAGTTAGAAGTAGCTATATAACAAGTTAAAGTTGTCATGTATAGAATTTATCATTTAGCACTTGTTTTAAACAATCTGCTGACATAATACTAAGATTGGCAATTTGACAAATTGTTCATTTTTAATGATCAGAAACATCTATAATGTTTGAAATAAAAGCAAATTCATGAAGAAAGATAATTTTTTACTTTTAGAATACTTTCATTCCGCTTCTTTGACAAACATTTAATTAAAAAATAAATATAATAAAAACATTCTCAATATCCTCTCTCTCTGCTGTTAATATGAGCATATTACAAGGCAATATCAAAATATTTCTCCTTATCAAGGTTTCTTGATTTTTATTCGTAATTTTATTTCCTTTTTCAAATTTTAGAATTAATTCATTCTGAACACTATAGAAAATTACTGATCATAAACAGATTTATTTTCAATACGGATATGGAACAGTAGTTGCATGATGTATATATTGTTACTAAAGCGAAATAATTTGAATTTATTTTAAATTTTATCGAAAATCATGCTGCACAACAAACTCAATACAGAGATTGAAAAACTGAATAATACCAAATATTGTATGGATTGATCTTATTCAATCTATTTATCCTCGACTTAAGCTTGTAATATTTTCTTGGGATTGCCAAAAGTTTGTATTAAGGACTGACATCTGACAAATATTTCATGAACATACATTATATATCTCCGTTAACGTTTCAAATTTCATAATCCTGGTAGCATACACTGTAAAGCCTGATTCAATTAAATTATAAGTTTTTTCATAACTTTTCAATCAAAGACATCAATGAAAATCTAGTCCTAGTAGTTGGATATAAATTTTCATCTTCAAATTACAAAAATAGGAATAAAATAATTATTTTTGATTCAGTTATTGCATTTTATCCATGTTTTTTGGCGCACCCCACACAGAATAATAAGTGAGTAGCTTCAATTGTAACTCTGCCGCCTACAATTACCATAGAAACTATTACTTGCATGCGTGTCGCTAAAAGAACTACGGGACCGGATGTATAATAGAATCAACCGGAAACACGTGATGTTGAGTATATTCTAGGATCAAAGCGTTTGTGTGATTTACTTCAAGTTAAATTAACGAATAATTTCAACAGCTGCGTCACTATAAAATAACATCAGTGTAGGCTACAAATTGATATATAGTAACATTTAGCCTATATCGAGTTGTCCTAGGCTAAAAATAGTGTTTTAAATAAATATTGAATCATTGTAACAAATGTTTAATTTTTTATGACGGGAAATGCCCCCTCCCCCCTTAGAAAGATTATAAAAAATGCATTCAAAATAAACTAAATGGATATGATCGCATCGTCGCACCAGTAAAAAATTACAAGAAATTCTTCATATCATTCTGGTATGTTATGATGTTTAGAATTATACTATTACGTTTACGATGACACTTTCTATTTATATCTTTATATCTTTGACCAATATTTTGATGATTTTTTTCTTTAAAGGATGAAGTCAATCAAGTGCTAACCACAAACGTTTGGTTGGAACAGGTATGTAAATATGTTCATTTAATTTAACTGCTCCGTGAATTGGTACGTTTTATCGATTCATTCGGTTGCAAATTGATTCAACCTTTATAATGTTCTTGCCATGTCATTCACAAAGGAAAACTATTTTCGACATTGTGTAATAGTCAGACGTTCTCAATACTTTGTTATTGAAAAATTGATTCGTAATATGTCACAAAATCGGTAGCGTAGTCAAGGAGGAGGGAGGTTGAGGCTATAATCCCCCGATTGTATATTCTAAAATTGTGGTGTTATGTCAGAGTCAGAGTTAAGGCCCTTAGGAAAACTTAGTAGAAAATAGAATATAGAGACTAAAATGGAGATGATAACCTAGAAAAACAAACAAATGTAGTAATCATATAATTTTAGAAGACACCACCTTTCCCCCTTTATGAAATCCTGACTACGTTGCTGCACAAAATGTGTTTTTGTGCCGATGTGACATAACAAAAAAATATATTTTATTTGCTTCAAAATTTCATTTTGAATGGCACATTTGTTGACTTTTCTTACTTAATTTCACTTTAGATTAGGCCTATATTGTGAAGAAAACAGTAATTGAAGTAAATGCTTTAATTGCAATTAATCTTATAATTGTACACATATATCGTATATATCGGCCTAAAGATGTCTAAAACTAAAAATTAACTTATCACCGACAACTCAGCAGAGAACACTAGATAAACAAAAATGACATAGCAATCAGAATCATAAAATGAAATTGATGTACTCTTATTATTTGTAAACTACTGTATTATATTATTATTATTATTGTGTGTTTTTTATATTTAGGAATGGGTAGATGAACGACTTCGATGGGATCCGCAGAACTACAGCGGTCTCTCGACACTACGTATGCCTTGTCAGCGGATATGGCTTCCTGATATTGTACTCTATAATAGGTACGCCTGTTAGGGTACATTACAGTGTTTTTTACTCTATAAAACTGTACTCAGTATCATGATTATACAGTACTGGACTAAAGCCCGTCAGAGAACGGAATTTAGTAGTTTAAAATCTTCGCTAGTTTAAAGTCGTCATGTTTTACACTGAGATGAGTGCTTGCATGCGGACTGATTACAACAATTATACATAATAAGATAAGAAATGAAGTGTGGTTGACAAGTTTACAGTCTTTAGTTGATGCTTATGATCTTTAATTAATCAGAGGTGCACACAGTCGTAATAATTATTGTTTTTCAATTTTTCAATGCCACAGCTTATTCTTATAAAAGAACGAAGGTCAGATATAATTTAACACTTAAATTTGAATTCAAATTTTTCTTACAACTTTCTGCATAAAAAATCTATAGGTTCATCTAGTTTTAACAAATTAATATTAAGAAAAAAATTTCAGCGCCGATGACTTCACGGAAGGATTCATGCAGAGTAAGGCCATGGTGACCCACGAGGGCGTCGTCTTCTGGCCTCCCCCCGCCAAGCTACGCAGCTCATGCAAGATTGACATCACATACTTTCCATTTGATGATCAAAAGTGTCGAATGAAATTTGGTTCGTGGACTTACGATGGTTTCCAGGTTGATGTGACTAATAGATCTTCATACGTGGATCTTGCTAATTATGTGTTCAGTGGGGAGTGGGAACTACTAGACATTGCTGTCAAGGTACAGTTTGTCAAGATATAAATTTCTAAATTAAACTAAGCCATACTTGTTAATACTGTAGACCTACAATTTTTGGCCTATATTAATGTTATATAATATAATATGTTATATCTGTTACACAGTAGTTTGAAAACCTTCTTTTCATACACTCTATTGAAAACAAAGTTCAACTATTTGCACATACAGGCTATAATCTATATCTGGTACTAGTATATGTATAAAAGAGAAGTAAAAGTAAAAAATATATAATATATAATTATCTCTGGCATCATATATATATTTTATCATCAGAGTAATGCTGTATACTATGCTTGCTGCATTGAACCCTACCCTGATGTAACCTTTATCATCTACATGCGGCGTCGAACCCTCTACTACCTGTTCAACATCATTTTCCCCTGTCTCTGGCTCACCGTCCTCTCCCTCCTCGGGTTCTGGCTTCCCCCTGACTCAGGGGAAAAGATTACCCTGGGAATTACCGTCCTTCTTGCCTTCTCTGTCTTCATGTTGTTAATTGCTGAAAGCATGCCTGCTACTTCTGAGTTCGTTCCACTTATCGGTAAATATTTTCTTTGTTAGTTATATTTATATTTCTTATTTTAGCCACACAAAAATTGTTGATATAATGTCTTTAGGTAACTGTCAATTTGATAACTGACCACCAAACTATTTGACAAGTGACTATTAGACATCTGTCACTTGATAATTTATTTGTGTCACGTGTCAGGCGTCTACCTGACAGTCACCATGGCAATGACGTCACTCTCCATTATGCTTACCGTCTTTGTCCTCCAGCTACACCACGCCGGTCCCCACCAGAAAGCCGTCCCAACATGGCTACGCACTCTCGTAGTCGGCTACGCTTCCCGTCTTCTCTGTATGCGAGGCCATTTATCCAGCTACTACGGCCATGACGTCACAAGACGCCACAACGTCATCCGCAATAACAGCGTCATCAAACGCGACGTCATCAGCGACGATGACGACATAACGTTTGGTGACGTAATAAAGAAAGAGATCGCTAAGAATGACGACGTTACAAAACGTAACAGAGTAATAGTAAATCGAGATGTAGAAAGAAATAACGTTATAAAGAGAGACTGCGTAAAACACGACGTTATAAAACTAGGACGCGTCACATCAGGTTACGGAGTCATCTCATCTATCGAGACTGACATAGAGCCAAACTCTCAGCCAACTAGAATCAACGGAACTCGGCTACTGCGCACTTCAACCCCGCGACGCTATTTCACGCTACCAAAAAAACACGAAATAAAACACTGGGTCGATGGAGAGCCGATCAAACAAGAGGGGAAATCGTTTTTGAAGCCGTGTGAAAGAAGTCAAACAAGAATTTACGTTAGTAAGCATCAGAGTGAGTGGGATTATGAGGATATAGTGAACGAGTGGAGACTGGTGGCACATATTATGGATAGGTTGTTGTTTTGGTTGTTTCTCATTGCAGCTGTTCTCTCAACTTTGACTATTCTCGTTTTTATGCCAATGACTAAGCCGGAACTTACGTAGTTGCAAAAATTCATCATCATTTAGTTATCATTTCTATCATCATGATAGTCAAATATCACTAATGTAAATAGAGACCTAGGTTTCTAACAAGCTCAACCCCTTTAGCCTAATGGCATGAGTGTTGCTAAGTGTCGAAATATCCTTTTTATAACCATTGTAGATATGCATGGGTTATGTTTAAGCTTATTGAAATATATTTAATGGGCGTTAATTAGATGCTTAACTATTATCAAACTGCTAGGATTAGCGTTAGAATTCAGGTTATGAGTGAGGCTTGGACTTGAATAGTTAATTGAGGTAAATTTAGTGAATGTAATTTAGTGAATTTAATTGAATTAAGAATTAATAGAATTAGATATTAATCGAAAATATTACTCTTCCCTAATCAGTCCAAAAAAATTCTAATTTTGTACAATGTTGAAATTTATGCAATGAGATCAAACACAAATTGAAAGGTATTTCTTCTTTAATACTGTAACAATAATGCTTTTGTTAGAAAAAAAGTTGACAAACTTCAATTGAAAAATCTAATATTCATAATCTTTTAAATCCTTTCGTTATTAGTGTACATTCAACAGTTCACATTCACACATCCACTCACAGATTATTGCAAATATTTAACAAACCGAATCATGAAAATGAGATTCAAATCCTAAAGTCAGTTTCATCACTAATTTAAACGCAAAATATTACAAAATATTATAATATAGCATCCTATCTAATTTATAAAATATTACTATAGATGTTTAAGAGAAGAATACTTAAATTAAACTTATTACCTGTATAATTAAAATGATAATTCATAGATGATGCAATAACTTGTTCTATAATCAGAGTTAGGCCCCCCCACTGACTGTAATCTCTGGCCGTGGGGGGAGGGGGGACTGAATTTAAAATAATTATACTCATAATTATAATTTACACTAAAGCAATGTTATAAGCGTGAAATATAACAACATATAATAATAGAACTACAACTATACAAATAGACCCAGACAAATCGGCTCTGATTTAATTCTTAGAGTCAGGGTTTGGATTAGGATTCTGGTTAGGATTAGGTAAGAAGCTAGAGTTACTGATATGGCTAGGGTAAGTTTATTTTTAGTTAGGTTTATTAAATGAATTGATCGAGCCGTTTTGTTGGATTAATGTAATCGGGGCCATTTTATCATGGTACCAATTACTATATATATTGGAACATACAAATGGTACAATAAATAAAAGTAAACAAGTTAGCTAAACGTACGATAATAAACACATAAACAGTAAAGAAAAATAACCTTAATGTGTCTAATATAAAGAAAGCCTAAACGCATCCAATGTCGTAAACATATACAGTTATACATGAGTAACTTAAAACTTAACACTTAATGATGTATCAATAAAGACTAAAGAACAAGGATGACTAACCAACGCTGCCTCTTGGTTTTGCTGCCTACAACAATTTATTTTCTATATCTCAAATTTATTTCAATATTACAAAACAATTTAGCCTCAGCCATTTAGATATTAAAGCCAAAACAAGATAGTTTTAAACTAATAAATTTTAAAATTAGTTTTAGACGTTTAATTAAAGTATAGAAAAAAACAAGTTTTGAAACCTCACTATCTATTCTAAACTGTTTATATAAACAATTCTTAAACTAAAATAATATCAAATGATTTACTAAACAATATAGCATCATAACTTACTAAATATTTTGCAATTTATAACAAAACAGATAGTCTTCAAAATTCATTTAAATATAAAATTGCATAGAAATTTATAGCTTATAGAATCAAAAAAGTATTATTTATAAGTAAACACAAAACAAAAAATGCAGAAAATGTTGCAAAGAAAATACTTTTAACTTTTACAAAAATTGTCTAGTTAAATACATTTAACTCGATAGTTAAACTTCTGGAATAACCTTAACTGCCTTTAACTAATCATAAATAACTTTAATTATATAAACGCTCATTAACCATAAAGTTAATTACTCGATATAAACTACAATCGCGCTACAAAACTACAAATCAAATTCTTCTTCATCTTCTTCAACAATATCATCAGATAACGAGACTCCATCAAAACTCTCCCCAACAATTCCCTTCTCCCCCTCATTCCCCATTTTATCCCCAAAAATTCCATCGCAGGCTAAATCCCCTTTCAAAACATCTTCATCCCAAGTTGTTAAACTTTCATTGGATTTAATAGAGAGATCCTTTTTCAATACAACGCTAATGGAATCATTTTCAACTGATTGATTTTCACTAATTTCTGTAGTAGGAATCGCGTTATGTAACGCGTGGTTTTTAACAACGCTATTCAAACAACGCAACCAATGCTGTTTATCTAATTCGTCGTTAGCATGAAGCACGTGAGATATAACGTTAGCGTCGTCATTTGATGAGAGAAGGGAAACGCGAAATGAGTTACGCGCTGAAATAACATCGTGATAGAAAAAAAAATATTAAAAATTGAAATAGCAACATAAAATGATATTATAATGTATATACAAATTGATCAAACTAAGTGCAATAAATAAACCTTAATTCAATTCAAATTATTGTAATAATAATATTGTTACATAGTAATATTATAATAATACAGTCGTCGTTTTTAAATCAAAGCCAGATTATCTGAAACATGCTAAAAGAATTACACACCTTTTTAAAAGATAAAAAATCAATATTTAACTGAAACTTTCACTCTGCATTTAAATAACTAACTCAAGCGATTTGATAATAAAAATCTGATTAATTATTAATCCTAACCTGTAGAATTTTGAGGAAAGACGCTTTTAAAGGACCCCCCTTGAGATCTACCATCCTTTAGGTCCTCAAAAGTTATCAGCGAGACAGGAAGAGGGTCTCTATAGACCTGATAAAACAGAGACCCATCTCTTGTTGAAGACCTTGTTAACACTAATGCTTGCTCAAATAGACACACATACAACTTCTGTTACAACAAAAAGAGAATATTTAAATTTTACTATAAATCAGAAGATTTTACAACATTCGTTTATTTGAATTGCATACACCAACAACAAGTAATAAACTATAATTAAGAAAATAATAATATTATTTTAAATAATTATAATATTATTTTATAATATTATTATTATTATTATTATAAAATAATAATATTTTCTTACAAATCTGATCAACTGATCTAAAGTAATGAAGAGTATGAAGAATTCGTCAGTAAATATTCAGCGCACTTAATCAATGCATTATATAAATAAAAGGATATATATAAACGTTGAGACACCTAAAATGAAACATTTGTTACAAATTTCAATACAACCATTTATATAGCTTCTTTAAATGACAACATTTTATGCAATATTAAGAAATTAGTAACTTATCTGCAGTAAGCTCCATGATTATAAGATTGTGTCACTAGGAGGGGGGAGGGGTGTAGGTGGGAGTGGATAGGGGTAAATAATATGAATTGATAGTAAATTTATCATTATTTAAATACAAGGAAATTATTATTTACCGTTCCTCTTCCATTTCTTAAACCACCGTCACAAAGTATCATCGTAGACTCATCTATGAAACGACTTTTCTGAAAGTTTATTTTACATGATCGCTAGTTTTAATTCTTGTTGAAATTTACTCCATATATTAATGATTACAATCATTTTTGTTACAATTAGACAAAAACTTTCGATAGTTTAGCTAAGAAACTGAAGATTGTTGGTGCAGCGGTTAGACTTAGAGTTGTATTTGACTTGAAATCAATATGTAATGGTTTGAGTTAAATATTATTGTCATTAACTTGCAGTTGGAAAAAGTGAATGTCAAACTCGTTTTTTGGAAAATTTCTGAATCGAAGTTAGCCCCTTTATTTATTCATTGTTTAATAAACAAATAAATAGCAAATCAATTCAGCACAAAATGTGCTACCCCTTAGTGATAAATATAGATTAAATCATATGACATCAATCACAAAACAGAAACCAAAGATGATATCAATATTGGGAACTAAGAATGCAAATACAAAGTGATAAGTGAACACTGGACTCTTAATACAGTCCACTCTTTCTATGAAGTTTTCAATCCACAGTTTATAGTGTTTAAATCAATTTTAATTAAAGATTTAAAATTCTCTAAGTCCTTTCAAATGTACATCTAAAATTATCATCTGGAATAAAAAACAGATCCAGATACTTGCCCCACCACTCCAAAAGACAAATTATTCAATGCACTGTCAAATGTTCTCATTATTTGATTTGAAAAAACTCAAATCACGTTTCTTTTGTGCTGATGTGACTTTAATAACAAATAACTTGTATATAAATAAATAAATAAATTTCACTGTTAAGATTTAAACAAACCTGATGTTCAGAGTTATATTCCAGTTTACTTTTAACAAAGGCGCATTTAGTTAAACCAGTTGATTTATCAACGCGCGATATAATATCTTCCAGTACAGTCACAGCCTTGTCTATATACTCTACATCAGCGTGATTTAAAGATGTCTAAAAAAAATCATTACACAAAACTATAGCATTCTTACAAAACATTTTATACTTATATAGCAATCATTATTACTCGCTAACTAAAGGAAGTTATAAATTTCTACGACTAATAACTGATCACCGTTCTTGTAAGTAAATAAGCTATAACTATTGATTATTGAACAGTTATTTCTTGCACAGTAACTTTTGAAAGATAATCAATATTTAAAAATCTTAGACATTCCAAAACAGATTTCAAAGTATAATAATAATCACTTTTTTAAACATCTATATATCAGAACAGAAATAAAATGAATTGCATAGCAGAATGTTCAAATAAAATTTCGTATCACTTTCGTATCACTTATAATTTGAGTTATTTGATGATCGAACAGACAAATAAAACAACAAAAATTAAGTTATAATATAAATAATCTGTATATTATAACATTGTCCTAATTTACAAATTGTTGCAGCAAATTAATAAGCTCTGTAATGAGTGATTGATAACAATTAAAATATATTCATCAGACATATTTACAGACACACGCAGACATAAACGCATCTATAGTATATAATATGCTATAACTGTAAATTGTCATTATAATTATCATTAACTAGAAATGAATAAATTAATTATTAACATTAATGACGCTTATTAAACAAATGTAAAGTAAATTCACAAAATACAGCCGAAATTATATTGACTTCAGAAGACAAAACTTAAAAACTTAATAAAACCCAAGATGGATAAAATGGTGTCTTACATATTTCTGAATCGTTTTCAGCAGAAGTGGATACTTTACAAGGCGACTTCTTGGAACATCTAAATATTAGATAAGTTTGGATAAAATAATCACCCCTCCCCCCTCCTCAATACAGACTCATCAAATGTGATGAGTAATCGTTTATACGGTATACCGCTTAAAGTCACATCAACATAAAAATATCAAAAACTGACAAAAATATAATTAAATATAACATCACAAATATAGTAACAAAATCAGATTAATATAACATCATAAATAATATAATAACATCAAAATAAAAAACAACACCAACAAAAACAAAAGCACAAAAAATTTCAATCTAGTTACAGAAATATGAGTTTAGTTACTAGAAGATAAAGTGAAAGATGATTTATACAACTTAAAACAAAACTTTAGAATACTATATTAAAACACTGTCTAACATTTAACTGCAAGTTTTTTAGAAGAAAAAAAAAAATGTGATAATATTCAACGCGATATTAATTCTTTACCCAAAAAGCTCCAAAGATCAAGATGGCGACTGAAAGGTGATTCTTGGCATCGTTCCAAGAAATCTTTGATATGTGGCTCAAGTTTTTTACAGTCAAGTAAAGCCTTGGAGTAGACTTGATTAGCGCAGTAAGATATGTAACATTCCAGTTTCGGCATCTACATGCAACAAATGATA
>JAQIXG010000230.1:0-38187 GCA_034700105.1 Oconnorella tubifera
CGTAATAGAATGATATAATAGGCCTACATTATAGACTTATATTATAGGCATGAATCATGTTGAAGTCTATCATGTAGGCCTACTCAAATTTTTGAGTGTATAATTGCTTACACACTTGAGGCTGGTGTCAATCAAACCACGTGACGCAAATTACAGTAAAAATCGTAAGAAAAATCTGTGGAAAAATCGTAGCAAGATTCAAATAATCGTATACGGTTTTTAACATTTCGTCTAAATACGTCTTATAAAACGTCTTATAAGACGTCTCATAAGACGTTTTAGAAAAAATCGTGTAGTGTGGTGGGCACTTTATAGTTCTATATTTTGAAATTGTTTCAGCGCGCGAGGCGGAGAGCTGTTTAATCACATAACGATGGATGTACAAATGGATGAGAGGTGTGTTGTCAGACTTATGAAACAGATTCTTGAAGGTCTCGCATTTCTTCACAATCAGAATATCTTACACATGGACATTAAGGTTAGACCAGGCGTAGAAAGAGATATAAATTATATACCTTGAATGCTAAGTTTTTATTAAATTTCTTTTTGTTTAAAGAAAAAGTATATTTTGCTTGCTATGGGATGTCGTGTGTGACCTACGTAGGCTTGTGATATTTTAAATGTTAATCTATTATTACTAATTCATGATATAGAATTTATATAAGAGTAGTTTTAATTTTTAAGGTTTGTATACTTAAAATTTAAATGTAAAATGTTGGATTTTTAGATTTATGCTGTTGGTTATTTTTATTGTGTATTAGAAGCTAGCTATGAAGTCATTAAATAATTCATTATTTATCGATGTACTCTCATGTATATATTATTATGAAAGCAATATTCACAAGCATATTATCTGATTATTAAAATTTGAATGTTTTGAAGATTTGTTTGAATATGTTGTAGCCTCAGAATATTCTGTTAACCAGTCAGCTGCCCGATGGAGACATCAAACTCTGCGATTTGGGTCTTGCCAGAGCTTTCAACTGCGGTGAAGATATTCTTGAGATTATAGGAACACCAGACTATGTAGGTCAGTAGACACTGGAGCCAGGCTGATGTCATTACATCATCTTTGAATTACATCACGATGATATAATTATAAAATCTGTTTTATATTTGTAATTTTTCATATTTATCTGTACTTGACAAATGATTGTATAAATATGCTGAGTATTTTGAGATGAAACAGATAGAGCTACAAAATAGACCCATATATCAGATATTAGATGCATAGTTTTGCTATTTTCGCAAGTTCATCTTTAACATTTACTTAACCATTTGGAGAAAATACTGAAAGAACTGTCGTCAAAATGAAATGTATAGAAATAAGCAAATCACTTAGTTTACATAGTTACAGCTTATCATAAAATTTGATTCAGAATTATCAACAAACAAGTATTTCCTTATCATTGTATTATGTCATATATCACTCATTCTTAGAGGTGTACTTTTGTTATCTTTCTCAACAACAATAACACTGTACTTAAGTATACAATGTTTATCATTTGACTAATAAATCAAATTAAAACTGATGTTTTGGGCGATTAGAAATTCAGACAGTAAATGCTCTCGGCTTTGCCAATAGCTAAATGATTCATCCATTATACAGTCACCTACTCAAATGATTAATTTAACCAGTGCCAATATTCAGTGACCGCCAGCTATATATCTTTTCATTGTTGTTTTTCTATTTACTCCTGCAGATAATGATCTCAGTTTTTTTCAAAAAGTTTATTTCCTTTTCATTTTGGTTCAACATGTCCACCCACATAATTGAGATCGTGCTGGTTTTTAATACAAAAAGAAACATATTTGACCCCAGACACCTGATCAATATACAGTCTATGAAATTCAGATTAAACGCTTAATCTCATGTGAAGTCTATAAAAATGTAACAATATTACACTTTGTTCGAACTTTAATGGAAATATTTTCTCGACCACTTCGTAATCTCTTTTTATATATTTTATTAAAAATAAATTTGGAGTTTGAAATCTGAAGAATGAAGTGTACGAGAATTATTGTCAATTGTATTCCAGTTGATATTTAATCATAAATCTATAATTTTATTTTCTAAAGTATTCATGAGATTATTTGTATTATGTTACAAATAAAAAAAGTATTTTATCAAATACCATTTGTATTTTTAGACATGGTTTTTATTGTTAATATTTATATAAAAGAATACCTTATGCCAATACAACATTTGATATTATGAAGCAGTGTTGTCAATGGATAATCAGACTATGACTGAGTCAGACATTAGAAAACAGAAAAATCTTAATATTTGTGATTGTAACTGTTTATTTTTAATTATAGACTTGATACAGAAAATCATACATGTGCCTTAAAGAATACAAACACAAATAAGTTTTAAGAAGTTGCAGTAAAATGAAAAAATCATTGCAATTGAGTTATAATCCGTATTTATTTGTAAGCAAGACTGGACTAAATTAAAGTTGAGCATGATTAAGTTTTTTAGACTATTTTAAACTAATCCATAAGCTTTTACTTTATCTTTTTATGTACTGGTTTTATACTTTATTTATTTATTTCAGACACTTCTCATATTTATAATAACATTAGATAAGATAGTAAAAGATATAGTTTATACACCCTCATCTTCTTTCTATATGCCAATAAGAGTTATGGTACATATTATTGCAACTCTGTTGATTAAAAACTTATTTAATTAAAATTCTCATTTATTTAAAAGTGGATTAATTAAAACACTCGTGTTTTTACCTTCAGTTAAATAGTCTGCAGTGGATTATAATACCAAGTTTTTACACCAAAGTTAATTAAAACTAGTAACAGTATCGTAATTGATTGAGTGATACCTTTTAATTAAGAAGTATTTATCCATTATACCATAAACAACAACATTAAGTCACATTACTACAGTTATTGCTCTATGGGATAAAAATTGAGTATATTGTGAACATATTATGACCCGCTGACCTGTTTTTGCCAGTAGCTTTATTCTTGCTTATAATTTATTATCAGGTAGATCGCGAATTATAATCTAGCCGTGGGGAGTTTTAATATGAACGCCTGATTGAAATGCTGCTGTGTGAAAATTTATATAAAATTGACAGTTAAACCAATTATGTTTTGGCAAAGAAAGTAATAAAGATGGTAGCTTTATTGTTATAAGTATTATTGCTTGTAGGAAATGAAGTATGAAGTTATTAAAAAACGCATAGCATATTGGAGTTGAATAATTATGAATAGCCTTTGGGCTGCGATGATATATATATCAATGTTATAATTATGCCCTTGGAGGAATGGTTAAAAAACCGATAAATAACATTTTATACTGTTTTTTAAAATTAAATTCTAAACAATGTAGACACTTTTATATGTATAATCTGCTTATATAAATATAACCATACTGGTTTGTTCAGAGTTATTTTTACATTACAAACTTTGATAGCTTCTTTAGATTATACATTGTTATATTTACATTTTTAATCCATAGTCTTGTTATATAGTTATTTGCTCTGATTTTTTGCTACATCATCCGTACATGAAATGCTATTAAAAAGCATGATATGTGCTCTCATTATAAGTCAACAATTTCAAATTATTATTAAGATTTAAAAGATTATCGTCGCCAGTTATATTCTAGGCTGACAGTGAAACTGTTGTGATACTTTTCAAAGCGATTGAAAAGCATTCATCCTTTTAAAAAGCTTTTAAAAAATATTTTTATATGATGTCAATCGCTTTATTGCTATTGGGCTGCATGCGATGTTTTCATGTTTTCGTTTAATTTGAATGGTATGTTTTTTTATTGGATTCAGCTCTATTGTAAAGTTTACAGTAGTTTTTGGAAACATGCGAGAAAAGCAGTAATATCAAACGATAGCTTATTTTGGGTTAGTTTAACATTTTTAAAAAGGATGATAACACGACCCAAAACGGCTCTTGTACAAATGGATCGGAAAATGCGTCCTCGAAAAATTCGTAAATTAACATATCAGATAATTTACGAAATAATTAATTTAATTATAAGAAAATTTTAATACTATGGAATATAATGGATCAAATGATTTTATTTCATTCTGCAATAATTTTAATTCAGTTTTTTTCTTATTTATCCTTCTGTGTTTCTATGCCTTATAAACACACACATTGTTATATTCCAATATTCTCAAGTCTCTTTCAATAATATAACATAGCAGTTTGTTTATGTGAAACCAATAAATACCATTTGGAGCAGATGTTCTATCAATTTGCATTTACCAAAGTGTTTGACATATTTTATTTTATCAGTGTTTATCCACACTCTTTGTTATGAGTACAAATTTTACTGGCACAATGTATATACACTGTTTAAGAATTAAAGAATAACATAAACCTAACCCTTATGCTTTCAGAAATTGAACAATTCTTTATGGTGAATATCATGAATGTTACAAAAATATTTATTGTTAAATCATACTCAGATGAATAATCTAGTGAAAAAAACATATCACATGATTCACATCAATTTTATATAGTCAAATTAATAAACCTTAATAAGCCAGATTAATCATTTTAGAATCATTTTAAACATACAAAAATATTAGTAGTCATGATATACTACAAATATTCAATATCAGATCGTTTATTAAAATATCCATCAATTTATTGTTTGATTGATTATACTGAAACTTAGTCTGAAAGTATTATTTATTTCAATTTTTATTCAAATAGTAATTTTAGTATTATTGAAACATATTTTTTGTAATAAACTTTAGCAATATTTTTTAAATTTATAATAAAAGTTCATTTTGTCAATATGTTTTAGCTCCAGAAGTATTAGACTATGAACCACTCGGCTCTCCTTGCGATATGTGGTAAGAACTTTCAGATTGCATTTCTAAATGTTTGACTATAGTTAATTAATTTGATTATGATTATAATATTTCGATCTAATCTTATCAAATTCATTATACTGTTAGAGTATTTAGTGAGTTACAATTTAAGTCTTTCTCGTCGATGTATGCACACCCATTTCACAACATGTCATCTTTGTGCTAACTGTATTGCCAGCAAAAACAAAAGTTAAATTGCAAATATTCAAAGTTTTAACCATCAGTTATATAGTATTCTTTTTTCATGTGTTATCTGATGTTTTCGTTATATAGGAGTGTTGGTGTCTTAACTTATGTAATGCTGACTGGATGTTCTCCTTTTGCTGGAGACACAAAACAAGAAACTTTTCTAAACATCTCTCAGGTCAATCTCGACTTCCCCGATGATCTCTTCTCTTCAGTTTCTCCATCTGCCATTGACTTTATTCGACGGCTTCTCGTGTGTGATCCCAGGTTGCATTCCGTATATATTTAACATTATTTTAAGATTTAACTTTTGGTGTGTTATAGATTGGTTTTGTTTTACGTATCATACATAATCTGATTGTAGTAAATATAAAATTTAAAATAAGCAACCAGTTACTTGCAGTAACTTGCACTAAGTTCATTGCATTAACTCATATAAGTAATTATAAAATAATGAAAATTATTATAACCCGTGTCAATATAGTTGGAATAACTATCCAGGTGAATATAAGTTTCATATTTATAATACCTATATAATACTTTTTGCTTGTAGTGAAAGGCTTACAGCAGTACAAAGTCTAGACCATCCCTGGCTAAAACTCCCCCAAAATCATACCCCGGTCACATATCCCTCGATCACCACATCTGTTGGCTCTCCTCTCGGTCAGAGGCGCCCTCTCCCCAACTCACCAAACTCCAACACGGGTTACGAACCTCTCAAGCGCTGCAAGTGTACATCCGAAGAAAATCTCACAAATTTGAAAGAGACATTTCAGGTAAAATCGCAAGATCCCCAAACAATCTCAGACATCATTCCATCTGGTCAGGCGATTGAACAATTTTGCTCAACTATCGCAATCGACGTTATTTCAAAAAATAGCGAATCCCTTTACGTTTTAAAATCCGACAATCCTCAGATTTTAGAAATAATAGAAAAAGAAGAGACTTGTGATAAAGATGATTTACACATTTGTGAGGAGAATGTTCCGGGTAGGAAAATATTCGTTATTAAAGTTGGTCATAATTTACAAATTGATAATCAAGGATGTAAAGTTGTAAATGATGCTCAACAAATATCTGCGTGTAATAGTGAGCATTCAGGAGACGCAAAGCTAGATAATAAGGAAAGATTTGAGTTAAAATCTTTTGAATTTAAACTTTTTGAAACAAATGATTGCAACAGTTCACCTTTCTGTAGCCGAACCAGTGATCATACAAACATTGAACATGTAACGAAAAATGGTTTTCATGAAAATGAATCAATTTCGGCGGGAGCTCAAATGCAAGATCTATCATCAACGGAAGTTGTAAATTGTCAGTCTTTGGAGTTTTCTAGCAGTAATGCTAGTTCTAGAAATTGTCAAACGCGTAATAAGACATCAAACTTTGATATTTCGTCAGAATCTGTCGCAAAATCGCAACCTCGATGCAACAATATGGATTCGGTTAATATTCTAGAAAATCCAGAGATAATGGTTTAGGACTGTTTATTGTAGGACAGAATTGTTAGTCTAATTGGCCGTTAGATAATTGCTGTGCCTTTTGACATATAGACATTTAGGCGCATGCTCAAGGTCTATAAGCAAAAGTAAGCATCTAACTAACAGATTTTATGGGTTTTCAAAGAAGATATATTTTAGTATATTTTATATTGAAAACTGAATGCTCAGTTTTTTTGCTATAACTAGTGTAAAGCTAGTGCAATTGTTGAGCTAATCGCTAATGAAAATGCATTTATTTTTTACCCGAAGTAAAAAAATGTTAAAAGGCATTAGGTAATTCAGAATTATTAATGAAAGTTGTGTTACGTTGATATCGGCCAGCGGTGACAATGTTGATGAAAAACATCAAATTTCTGCGAATTTAATTCTTGTATTTTTAATTTCCTGAACTGGCAGCTACGTCCATGATATGTAAATAATGTAGAGAAATGGACGATAAGCCTCAATTTGACCAAAGCGATTTATGATTTGCTTTAAACATTTAATATTGAAGCTGATACAGCTGATAGGATTAATTAGATTGATATTACTTTGTGTAAACTTCTTTGATGACAAATAGATAGTTTTATAGCTATTTAGATTGTATTTTTTTATATAATAATATATTGAATGATATCTCTTGATGTTCTTTATGCATTATTTCTTACAGTAATAGATGCTCAATACTATGGAAAACTTAATTAAATTCGAGTAATTTCATAGAAACAATAAATTAACCAAATTTTTGTTATAATTTAATATACACAGGATATGAACCTAAATAACTATTAAGAACATAATATCTTGTTACCAGTAAAGAAAAAAAACGCCTGACCTAGATGACATAACGTAAACATAATACTTAATAACAACAAAACGAAACAATTACTTTCGAATGATATATATGATTATGCAGAAAGGAGACGAGAGTTTGATTTTTATGGTCTTTTTATTGTCATCAAAAAGTCTTGTCGACTGGGTGTGTTAATCCCTTTCGTGTCTTTTAAAGATGCGACAATGGTTTTACTTGGGATAAAAACGAAGTGTATTTCTAATTTAACAATGTACTTAAAATTTTAGTTTTAAAATCCCCCGTCCCCTTCTGTATAATAATCTTGAAGTAAGATTAAATAGATATACACAGTAATGCTCTCAAGGTTTTGATATACTGTTGGCCCGTAAGGTCAATTATAACTTGTTTGTAAAACTTTGTTTATATCTGGTCCACTAAAATCCTACACTATAGGCTTATGCAATGCGGCCTATATATTTTTACGACCGCGTAACATAGTATTAAAAAGATCTATTATATCAATTGTTAACTATTTATTAGCAGATCAAAATAGCATTTATCTTTTGTAGACATTTAATTACTGAATTGTCTTCATGTGCTGTTGATAAGAAACGAAGTTAACTCATAGGCCTACATCTATTGTGATTACGTATGACAATATACAGTGTCTAAATAACTTCGATATAGGATAATATTAACCGTATTAAACCTACTTATTACTAACTTACCAACATATATTTCTTGACATGCTTTTCATAACATGTTTTATTAGTTTTTTGTAAAAAATCAATAAAACGAACTCTCACTAGAAAGTATAAGGTCTAAATAACTTCGATATAGAACTACAAGAGCTCACTTAACAAAGGCACATTATTTTCAGTAGAGTATATTGAATTTTATTATTTATTTTTCAGTGTATTTATATATGCACTTAAGTATATTATAAATTTGATAAAACTGATAACGAGAAGATTTTGATGTAAAAAATATCAGTGGGTGTAAAATTATCTCACTGATCCGCTTAATTTGGTCTAAAATAAACTGCCTCGCTTTGATTCCTGCAGAATCACATTTCAATCTTATTGTGTAGACTGATAATATGAATATAATTGACAATAAGTTGAATAATTGGTGGCGCTTGGGAAAAACGATTATGTTCATGAAAATTGCGCGTTTCAAGCGCAAAACAACTTCCGTTTTCACCAACCTGATTTACAGCAGCAGCCAATTAAAATAGGAGGCTAGTTTTGGTCTACTTTTACTGGTTTTAAAATGTGGCAGATCATCAGATGTATTAAACTTTCAGATATACATTTGTTAGATATAGACTCTATATTCTAAGTCGCTACATACATAGTATGTAGCGTCCTACATATACAGTGTAGATAATTGGAGTAATTTTGGGGAGGCTAGGGGGGGATATTGCCCTTCCTCGCAAATTTTTTTATATCTTGGGGGCCCATCGAGAAAATCCTCTGCCTAAAATATTTTCTGTATATTGTTACATCAAATATACAGAACAAATTATTTTTATTTTCATTTGCCACTGTAATTTAATTGCTTAAATTAAATAAACTGCACAAGTTTAGAAATATTTAAAATAAATATTTAAAATATAATCGAAAACAATCTGATAAAGCAATACAATTTATGCATCTTTTTATTTCACCATCAAATAAATAAATCCTAATTACAATATAAAGACTTGTTTAAAACAACGTATAATTAACACATCTGCGAAATGATATTTTTAAGTACCGTATACAATAAATGACAATAGTCTATGTGACTGAATAATTAATGTTTCTCTCACTCACTCACGACTAGTTTAATCTCATTATAAACTTTTCCCATAGTTAATTACCAATTAAACCACGTTAAACCGGAATCACGATCCATTCTTTCACTATCGACCTCTTCTGATGACTCGTTATCGACTGGTTTGAGTAACCAGAGTCCTTCCAAATTAACCTTTCGTCTATCGTCACGCGTTCGGACGTGAGACTCTCTCCTTTTTCCACGCATGGGATTGTAACTCTCCGGTTGTCTCTTGGTAAGACTGCTCGAGTCTAGGAGTAGTGAAGATGACTCGTCGAGATCTTCTGCAGTGCTCCTTGGCAAGTGAGATCGATGACGTGGAACACCGTACAGTGAGTTGATGATGATGAGGTCTGAGTCTGACTAGAGGGTAGAAAATAAAAATTATAGCTAAAGCTATTGAAGTTGAGTTATATTTTACCTTATTTAAATCGTGCAAGAAGATAATATACTGCATAGAGTAGGCATACTTGTATGGTCCGTGATAGCAAACCAATTAACTATCTTTGGATTTTGTACATTGCGAATTAAATCAAATTTAATCCGATGTCTCTCAATTCTAATTTAAAGTCTATAACATTTAATTGTTATATTTTCCTCAAAAGCAAGCCTAATTTTCACTATTTCACATACGCCTACATAATTGTCAGTTTAAATTTGTGATAAAACGATGCATTACCGATTGCATAAGGCATATTCAATGCGTTTAATTAGTGAATATTCACATTGAAACTGAACACGAGTCATGAGAATATCTGAGGTCTTATTTCTGAGACTAAATGATGATATTATAACAAAATTAAACTAACCCATAACATATCATCGAGAGCGTCTCTGTTAGCTTTTGTCAAGCTGGAATGAACTGGGGAATGTGGATACAAGAATGCGTCGACTGATTGCACGTGAAGAAGGATGCACGTTAAACTTAAGAGTAGAAATAATGTAGACTGTGGAGCATCTCTGAGTCGACTCATTGTAGAAACTTTATCAATAAACCGATGATTTTCAGCCGTGAATTAAATTGGCCTACAATCTACCAGCATAAATAAATTCAGTAACTGTACGTAGGCTGAATTGTATATAGATATTTAGATAATTAAATACTGTGGATATGTTTTGTTTTTCGTCTGACTTTTGAGATTATATTTTAAGCAGATATTTATTTAAGTCAATTTAAATAAATAAATTTATCCAGCGCCATAATTGTCGTTGGATCGACAAAGGTTTACTGAGTTAACTGTAAATTTTGCGACTAAGTTAAGCTCAGTAATTCTACATTATGCATTTAGGCCTACTGTTACAGTAAACTCAACATTATTGTATAGAGATAATATATAGCTTAATTAAATGTTTTATGTTAATCAAAACTAGTATAATAACTGTTATTATAAGTATAGCCGTTACAAATTAAATTAACTAGATCCCATGAAAGAGTAGCTCGGTTAAACATTAGTTTAATTACATTAGCGCACGATATGATTTCATAAAGAATGAGTTTTATGTAATAAAGTAACAAATAGCATATATGAAATCATAACGAAAAATGTCTAGAGACAGTAAGATATATGTTATAACAGAGTTAAAATTGAAATACAATAACTGCTCCATATTTTAAATATAGCTCTAAATTAAAGCATTGTATTTTGTTTTATGCTCAATAACAGATAGTGATCCATATGCCTGACATTTAAAGTAAGGGCAAGGGCTTTACTATGTCGATCACTGTTATAAAAACAGTTTTTATTTACTTTGGTAAATGTACCCTACTTACCGATTTATCGCTGTAATTTTATTCTCTGTTAAAAGATCAAACAGTATGTTATAACTTCGCAATGTAACAGATTGTTTTTCGTGTGTAACTCTTCGTAGAATAGTATTACTCTGTGAATGGATAATGTTATTGCATCGACTTCTGCTTTTAAAGGATTTCAGTCCATGTACATAAGTGACGTAGGAGGTATAATAAGCTATTCCAGTTAAAGAAAATGAGGCATATGTATCAGGCAATAACACACCCACAATGAGTGTTGTAGAATTAAAGTGATAGGCCTTTATCTTCGAAATTCTATCACCAATTTATCAAATCCTGTTGACTAATTACGATACATACAGTTAGTAGTAACTGTTTTGTGAGATTACTAGTTTATTTACTTTTTGTGATTGAATAGGTCGCTCAAAATACTATGCAGCCTGAAAGTCAGCAGTTAAACCTACGAGGGATTACTATGCCGCTGTAATTATTATGTAGGCGTGAAAAATTACACTTCTTAATAAAAAAGAACGAAACAAAGTTAATTGAATAAACTTATTATTATAATAGTTTTATAACACTGTAAACACTAGTCTTATAGTTAACACTTTATAATTGAAACTTTATGGATTATTTATAGATCAATACAGTAAGTGATCTAAGCGACAGATGTAAGGAAATCAAAGTTAGTTGAAGCATTTATAAGCCTGTGACAGTTTTAAGTGGAGCATACCTCGAACTTGTGTAAGGGCCAAGGCATTGTGCATGGTCATATCCTGGCCCTGTACTTTTTCTAATTGTTATAAATGATCTGTCTTATTTATTTATCATTAAACTTAAAATGTTTGTTAATGAAATTGTATTCGGGAAGTATACCTATATAATATGCATGACTTGTCAAACGGAAGTGACAATTTCGGCTTAAACTATTGTTAGGGTTACAGTTTACAGTTTATTATGCTATTGATTAGGGTTAAGTGTATTATGGTAACGGTTATTAAATGAATTAAAGGTGCCGATACGTACCGTTAAAGAAGCCGGGATCGTTCTATCGGGCACCCTATATCTAATAATATTAATAATATTCAGCTGTACGTAAATGGCACTTTTGATTGATGAAATACTAAAGGTGTTCTCAATCCTACCCTATTCTTAACCCTTTATTAATAATATAAAGTTGCTCCTAGTTTAACTGTATGTAAGGATTTTACGATATTATGTCAAATATTATCAAAGATAATATTCTTTACGAGAAAAAATGAAATACTCTACCAGAAAAAATAAAACAGATTTATAAAAAAAGGTCCTAAATGTTAAAACATCCTATTTAAAACAGAATGTTACAAACCCAATTAATTATAAAAGACAAAAGACAGCATATATTAACAATATCGTTCCTTTAATTCACAAAAGACGCATAATATCTTTATTTTTAAAACTCTTATGCAAATGACAAGAAATACTTAAATAAATTGCAAAAAACAGTCAAAATATCGTCAATATTATACAGGCAACTAACTGCTTGCTTAAAAAACAATGAATAAAATAATACAAACTGTCAGAAATCAATGTCTTTAAAATATCAAACTCTGCTATATCGAACGTGAGCTTTGTAAGTAAAAGTAGCCTTGTAATAAAGTGTGCACCAAAAGCAACATCACAGTAGAATGTTTCAGTTTTTAAAGTAATAAAAAACATCTTTAGTTAAATAAAGAATTATCAACAACAGTAAAATGCCAGTTCTAAGCCAGATTAAAAATTGAAAGTCAGGTTTGAAGCTACTCCTTATAATCTACAACATTGAGACAAGCGCATTAAAATGTTAAAAAATATTAGACGATGACCACTGTATAAGTATAAATCAGTTTAAATACTGTGCTGTACAATATCAATCACAATCTTTTACATGATGTAGGGCAGCTGGCGGGGGGCTAAAGCTACTCGTCATAACACTTAAAAATTTGTTTCTAATATCTGCTCACTATGTTTCTTACTACGAATTTAAATTCTTTTTTTCTAAGATTTTATTGTTGTAATTCGAATCGGCATTATAATTAAAACATTTAACATATTTTAGAATAGTTTAAATCTTTGAATATAGTTAAAAAGAGGAAAACTGAATAAAATATCCTGCCTAATGCTACAGATTTAGAATGTACAATGTTATCATCCATCACTAATGATATCCACCAATCAGCCTAATAATGATTGTAAAAACTGTGACTATTTCCACAAGCATTTAACTTAACTAGTAGTTTTTAAAATATAACGATTATCTAATGAGTTTTTGTCAACAAAATTCTGCAGCGCGTGATTCGCTATAAGTTTGTGTAGGCGGGGCTAAACGCTTCTCCCCCTCCATTGGTGTTGTAGGAAGCTGTTGATTGACTGGCTGAAACAGAAACAGTTACGAATATTAATTGCAATGGAAATAGGAAAAAAATACAAATTTATTAATATCAGTTCATTAGAGCTTGAGAATAAATCTCAAAATTCTGATGAGCTTTAGAATTTTTAGAATAATAACAAAGTGAGACTAAAACACAAGTCAGTCGTATAAATTTATGTACATATATTATATATACATTGTAATGTAATGATTATAAGCATGAATATGCACGTTCATATGCGTAACAATAAACAGATAAAAACAAGAGTTTTATTGACTAATATATTAACATAAAGAAATGATAAAATCTATCAGTTAATATCTTACGATCAATAAACAATGATGCCAAATAACTATATCACTAAAACATCACTAAATCACATCACTAAATAGCCTATTTTGTGCTGATGTGACATTAACCAGGAGGCAACTGAATCACAATATAACCCAAAGAATTACTCACTTGCACCAAGCCTTGACTGAAGCTGTTCCAATCTTCTGATGTAATCTGACAATGAATCCGAGTTACCATTCAGTGATGGATTTTGTGATGTAGCTAAGTGGCCGGGCGATGAATGTGATGGATGAACTGTAGGCATGGAAGATACAGTAGGCAATTGCCTGAAAAGTAACAATTACTTTAAATACGAGTATTACACAAAGTCAATTGTTTTGGTATAAATTTATAATTTAATGGACTAGATATTAAGCTGGTTTCAAGATGTCCAATGTTATTAAAATTTGATACATTACTCAAATAATACCCTAATCAAATGATAGCCCCAGTATATGAATTTTATTCGCAAATAGCAGAAATTGATCAAACAATTGATACATTTCTATCGATACAATAAGTTGGACTTATCTAATAATAAATAAGTCCAACTTGAACCCAACTTTAACCTTAAAAAATCATTACTGTAAATAATAATCACTATATAATAATATATAGACAATTTTAATGTTAATAATAATTATATAAACACTTTTCAGTGCACATTTTTTCTCTGCTATATTTAGAAGTCTCAATAATCAACTGCCTATACATAAACATCTCCTAGTTACCGTCTAACACTTGTTCTGTGTTCTGTTGATGCACCACTAGGCATCGAGAATTTATCCCTCGTTGGAGGTGTGGAATGAACACTAGATCTAGGTCTGTTTGATCTCGCTCTGTCACCGCTGTACGCAGCAGCATCCATGCCCAAACCCAGCTCGCCATAGCTGGATGACTTGCCGGCTGATGCCAGGGCGGTGTGAGGGCGAGGTAGAAGGGCAGCAGAGACGCTGCGCTGGGGTTCAAATCCTCTATGGTGAGACAGTGGTGATGTGTTATCTGCTAAGATTAAGCATATATGATTCAATTAGGAGTATATGTAAAAAAATTTAAACAGATGAAGTATAACTGCTCATATTCTAAATAAAATCTACATTTAAAAAGAAAACTAAAAGAATTATATACTAGATTTTCGATTATTAATATTTTTTTAGATTTTAGATATATTAGATTATATTCTAAACTTATATTACTTTATTAACTGTATTAAATTAAATATTGGAAATGAATACTGTAATAAATAAATGAATAGTAATAAGCAATAATGAATATTTGATGCATTAAAGTTT
The DNA here is from genome assembly GCA_034700105.1 of Oconnorella tubifera. NCBI lineage: Eukaryota > Metazoa > Annelida > Clitellata > Enchytraeida > Enchytraeidae > Oconnorella > Oconnorella tubifera. The sequence continues at coordinate 14,906 of JAQIXG010000230.1, forward strand.
ACAGAAATTTGTAAGAAATACATATATGAATAAGATACGATATATATGAGATAACAGAAAATATTAACGAATCGTACTAACATTGTTCTAATTGACCCTTAGACTGCCTTCCTGTCACTCCAGATGGCAAAGCCCCGCCCCTAGAATAAGCCCCTCCCCTTGTAGCCTTGCTCCACTTTGCAACGAGAAACTTCAACCGTGAAATGGCTATAACAGAATGAACAGCAGTCCTAAATCGAGTTAATGGTCGATGTTGACATCTCTGATTGGCCAAGTTTGAATAGGCTCCGCCCATTCTGGCTATCATGGCCAGGGTGTCTTGTTCGCAGTCCTGAAAGCCACCAATTAGAAGAAGGAGATATTTCTTTTGATAGACGAGAGCTTTGCGGTAACTTTCTGCCCTTAGATATTTGCCGTACAGTCTATGAATCTAGAAAATAATGTTTTTAAATGTTAAACATTATATCATATAATACTGAATTCAATTTGCAGGTCTTTGTCAAGAACCAATAAGAATGTGTGAAACAAATTTATACTAAATGATTACTATACTGTAGAACTTGTAAATGTTATAAACTGGATGTGAGAAAAACTGCCAATGAATAAACACTCGATTTAATAACGCATTCAATTAAATTATCTTATTTCAAGATTCACTACCAGAATAAAGATTTGTTGTTCTAATAATTTTTATTATAAACGTAATAAAAAGTGCTGAAACACAGATTAATGTAACAAAATTGAAAAAGCCGAAAAAGCTAATTAAAATCAAATAAAATAATTTAAAGATTTTTTTCCAAAAAAGATAATCACGATCATTGTTACACAAAAATAACAATAAAAGTAAAATATTACACACGTGTATTTCAAGCAGACGTGTGCAATCAATAAAGTGTAACTATGAAATTTAAAATAAATTCAATCAGAATTTTAATTAATTAGCAGATTTAAAATTTGATTAGAAAATACGCTGAACAATATCAAAAATAGAAACGACAAACAAGAAAGTGTGATAAAGGCAATAAATACACAACGCGTGAAACTAGTGTATTAACTAAAAAGAAAAGCGCTTACATAGAGAAATGGTGTATTGATAAAGTGACTGGCAATGTATTTAAAGTGTGGACACTTATAAGAAATCTCATCTCATGTAAATATCAAAATGCATAATGTGGATACAGATAAACGCACATCAGTTACTTTATTCACCTCATAATAGTCAACATGAAATACAGACGTAATTCCATATGCATGCACTATATGAATATACGTACATTATATGTATATATGTCCAATGTACATATATACATATAATGTACGTATATACATATAGTACATACATATGGAATAAAATCTGTACATACATACTCATAATGTACATTGTACATTATATGTATGTATGTACATTATATGTATGAATGTACATTATATGTATGTATATACATTATATGTATGTATGTACATTATGTGTATATATGTACATTATATGTATGTAAGTACATTATATGTATGTATTTATATTATATGTATGTGTACATATAATACATGTATGTATAATAATAATATATATAATATATATAATACACGTATGTATTATATGTATGTATCCATACGTATTGAATATACATATAACATTCCAATGATACACACGCACGTATTTGTTAACAAATTAATGATAATCTTTTATGAATCGGAATAAATTCATCAAGCAAGTAGAAATTTTAACAGTGCAAAAGCAAAAGCAAATAAGAAAAGCAGAAGCAAAGCGCGAATGATGAAATCATCATCTAATGTACCTCCTCCTCAAGCTCTGTAATACTATTCACATGCAGCACATTCTCCTTATTCACCTAACGTTCAATTAATTAAGTAATAGATAAAGAAACAATCACTTAAACTATCATGACATATCTAAAAACAAAAGATAATTTGTACTGAAATCATTAAAGATGAAAATGGAATAAAAACTAACAATAATAATTATTGATGAATTTATTTTGTGCGTTTGGCATACTTAGTCTAGACACAAATTGGCTTTGTGTTGGACTTCATATTAGCGTTAATGTGGCACGTTAAATGAAAATCGGACACCTTTTCAAAGCATTGTAAATTTTCTATAAATATTGTTTTATAAAACAGAAATTATTTCTTAGTGTTGTTTCAACTTTGTTTATTAGTTTCAATAAAATAAAATATTATATATATATATACTTGTTAAAATGTAAAGTATTGTAATATATACGAATGAAACCATTTCGACACTTATATAAAGCTAAAATAACTAGTATAACTACAAAAGTCATACTTAATAATTTTAACCCTTTGTAATTGTTAATATTTCATTTAAATGTTGTTTTTAACAAATTCAAATTTGAATCTGTTAAAATTATTAGAGTTAAAATTATTAAGTATGACTTTTGTAGTTATACTAGTTATTTTAGCTTTGTACAAGTGTCGAAATGGTTTCATTCGTATATATTACAATACTTTACATTTTAACAAGTATATATATATAATATTTTATTTTATTGAAACTAATAAACAAAGTTGAAACAACATTAAGAAATAATTTCTGTTAAATTGATACTGGCTTTTAACAAATAAAAAGTGACATTATGATTATCTTGTTATATAAAATGATGATGATAAATATAATGTTAACAACTCTACAAAAATCTTAAAATATTCAATAACCAAGTCATACAGAAATTGTAGCCAAAATAAAACAACGATGATACCAGAAATCCACATATTACCAATGCATATAATAACTAAAAAAATTGAACTCAAATTCTCAGCACAAGAAAATCTCAGCTCTTTTTAGCAAGAATTATAAATTAAATTACAAATATTACATACTCACGGTTTAATATTCCTAATGATGAGAAATATTGCAAAAATGTAAACAAAAATTACGAAAGTTTTTATTGAATTGCATTGCATAAAAAAAGTTCAGTAAAAAATACAGATGAATTCAAATCTCATGCAATTGACTAAATAACATTTGCACTCGCATCACTTAAACTTGACTAAAATCATTACGTCTATTTAGTAACGCAAACGCTTTAACAATAATCTGCTATTATGACATTTAACGTTATAATTAAAGCTCATGCAAATATATATAAAATAAACCGGTAACATTCCAATTACATTCGAAAAATATTTTTTTTACCTTATCTTTCTCCCTTTCCTTATCCGCCTGTGCCCCCTCCTCCACCCCCTCTGACACTCCCCCGTTGTGCACCGCGGGCACAAAGTACCTCTCCCTCTCCTTCTCTAGCTCCTCCTCCGTTCGCTCTAGCTCCGCTTTCAACTGAGCGAGAACGCCTTTGAGTTCTTGTGTCTCGGTGGCTAGTTGTTGTTTTTCAGCCCAGAGTTGAGTGAAGTGAGATGAAAGTTCTGTGTTGTGTTGCATGACTGATTCATTGAGACCAGAGATACCAGCGGGACTACCAAGGGACTCGCAGTACTAGGTCAAATATTCAGCAAAATATTTGCAATACATTTATGTATAATATCGACTAGTTAGTTATTAAACTGATTAAATGCATTAAGTATAATACTAACATATGTATTATGTTTTATATGTATACACATTATGTATTACGTATTACAACATATGTATTATGTTGAATATTAATTATTAAATACCATTGGAAAATTCATTAATTATAAAGTTTATTCAAATTATAGGCAGTGCAGTGTAGGCTATCCAAGCGTTAATTAAATATTTATCAGTCTTAAACTCTCATGACTTTGTAAAGAGTAATCATTTCTAACCAAAAGAATTCCCAGATAAAATGAAAATTTACTGTAATATACTAACAACCGAAATTTCACATACTATAACTAATCTTAACAGAAATACTAAAAAATACCATTAACTGATTTTACTGCCGAGATCTAACTTAAAGATATAAAGAACTAAAACAAAATCACAGATTTTCAACTATAAATTATAATCGCCAAAGACGAAAGAAATTTTGTCAACTCACAGCCGAGTCACTGTCTAGATATGACTTGGTCAGTTCAGTTAGAATACTTCTCATTGAATTTACATCAACTCTAGAACGTTGCTGCTTATCCAATCTACATTAAAAAATCAGACTATTATACTATAACAGTTAAAAACTATACACTTGTTATTGTGTAAAGCAGACTAAGAGTAGGTAATCTGGCAAGTTATCCCTTCAAAAATAACTTTCCGTTTAAAAAAAAGAATTAAAAACTGGCTGATCAATAAATTATTTATTTAAATACTTTAATTAAGATATATTTCAATAATCAAGATATGCATGAAAATTTAATAAAACATGAGTCACTGTACTAATTTTTAGTCAAATATGAATTATAGTAATTATAATTTACTTTACAGTTGATCATTTTTCAATCCTTAAAAACTGTCTAAGTTCATAATTTTGCATAATAGTAATAACTTATACAAATACTAACTGCAAATTTTAAAATTTATAACGAGTAAAAATTTAAAATATATTCTGACAAAGACCGTAAAATAATGTGCATTTATTTATTTATTTTTTTAAAAAATAAACATGAAAATAGACCCCAAAGAAATTACCTAGCGCTTGAGATCTGATCCTGTAACTTAACGGCGATAAGTTGAAGTTTTTGACGAATGATTTCCAGTCGCCTCAAACCAACTTCACGACGTCTTTCACCAGCAGAAAATGCATTCTAAAACGTAAAGTGTATCATTCTAAAGATGTCAAGGCTTTTTTTTAATCTTCAAAGAAAGAATTAACTCTCGATAATGATGCGATTTATAAAACTAAAAGCATCCGATAAAAAGACATCAACAAATAAACCGTTCTAAATAAATACAAAACAATAATAGAGCTAACTACAAAAGACAGCATCGGAAGAAGAGCGAGAAAGCAGGATTAAGAAATGCATAAAAATTAGCTGACAAAGCAATAAAATAATAACAGTAAAATTTGTAAAAAAGATAACAGTAAAGATTCAGTTAATAATAACAATAAAGTTTATAAAAAATAATAAATTGTCAAACCCAGCTGAAAATCATAACTTTTACCTGGTCGCTTCTGGCAACACCGGTTCGCTTGCCATCCTGCCTGACCTGTACAGGACTTGTTTCTGTCTGTTCCCTGCCTCTCACATGGACAGAATACGCATTTGTCTGCTGTCTGCCAGTGTCTGTATCCGCATTGGATCGCTGTGTTGCTTCTTTCAGAACCAAACTCTTGGATCTCTCACGATCCAGCATTTGACGCAAGTCAGTGGATATAATTCTTTCTCTTTCCAGCAAGCTAGTGACAAAAAAAATGAGAGAAATATAAGAAATCTATTAATTTACTTAAAGTTTAACAACAGCTGAATGATCATATAAAAAAAGATTTTAACTTTAATGTCACGGAATATCGTATCATATAAATTACTCAGATATAGCAGCCAATTTAAGCGTATTACCGAAGAATGCAGCAAGTTAGTGATACGGCGAGCATTCACAGGATTCAAACCTGGATCTGTCAAGTCCAAGTCCGGTGTCTCTACTATTTCACCAAAAAAGAATGACAAACATTAATAAGTTGAACATTAATTGATAAAAAACTCATCTTCTATGCAGAATGTAAAACTTATACAATACCAACGATGCACAAATTGTACTGCCAAACAATGCAAACAGAAAAAAATCAAATTGTATTACAATATATTACTACAATTTTAAAATTCACAACATACTCGTTGATTTCATCGAAACGAGATCTGAGCGTATCTCTGTCATCTTTAACTCCAGTCAACTGTTCCGTTAACAAAACTTCTGACTGGCGCCACCTGTCCGTTCCCTCGCGTAACTCTTTCCTCAGGGCTTCCATCAAAGTCTCTTGTTGATTTAAATATCGCTGAGTCTCTCTGTGTTGAAATCTTTCTGCCTCTAACTCAGCCTTCAACATCTGGATAACGAAAGAAAACTTTTACACATCTTTGTTATTAAATCTCGATTTAGCAGTAAAGAGATTAAAAATCCTTGATGTTTAGAACAAGTTTTGAGTCAGTTTTAAGTTGTAGAGTTTAAACCAGTGTGATGAACTGTATCTATATAAAGCTGAAAAGCTGTCAATATAACAAAATTACATTACTTGTGTACTCCGACAAAATGACTCCAAAAACATTACCCCCAAAAAATGGCCCCGTCAATTCATTTAATAGCCATAGCCCTAATTATTTTAACCCTAATTCCAGTACTAACCCTAACTTCAATCCTACCTCTAACCCAAATCCTATCTTTACCCGAATCCTAACCCTAACCCAAATCCCAACCCTAACCCAAATCTCAACCCTAACCCGAATTCCAACCCTAACCATAAGAATTAGAAGTCGGAGTCGTTTTGACAGGTCAAGCAATACATGTACCTCGTGTGCAGACAGTGACTGAGACTGAACTTTAGCCGCTTTCTCTCTATCAGCTGCAAGTCTAGCGTTGATGCCTTGTAATTCATTTCTATACTGGGCAAGTGAAGTGGTCAACTCTGCTGTCTTGTTTCTCTCAGTCTCAAGGGATACACTGCACAAAAAAAACACTAAAAGTTCAGAAACATTGCTCTTAATTAGACATAAAGTTTAAAGACATAAAGACATGAGATTAATGAATATGAGTATATACACAGTGTGAAAGCATAAGCTTAGCTTGTTATTATATACATTAATGATCAAAGCAAAGTTATCATTCAAAGTTATCTTTAATTTATTATTAACGTGGCAGTTAAAGACTAGGAATGATCAATAAAGGATTTAGTATCAAACTGATGCAGAACAAATATCGATAAATTTTGCTTGCATTTTCGTATACCCTTTCTAAATACCACTTTATTTATATCAAAATGTAATAAAATTTCAAATGTTTTAAACAGCAAAAATCTTAATGAATATCAAAGCATATAAATGATTTTTTCTTTGAAAAAGATTAGAAAAAAGAACACACAACAAGAAATCAGATTTACCCAGCAGTTTTAGATCTCCCCTGCTCCTGACTCAAAGCTGTCTTTAGTCGACTCATTTCTTCATTGAGCTCGGAAAGTTCTGTCGTTAGTCGCATTGTAGCCACTCGCTCTCTGGAAAGTTCCGCGGAAGAATCGAATGCTTTCCGTCCTTCATCTTCCGCTCTCCATCGTAGCTCCGAAATGACATTCCGCTCTTCCACTAGACTACCCTCTAACGTGGAAACTAATTGAAAAGTAAACTAGATTATTAACAACTAAAAAATTTCAATTTTTATATTTTACAAAATAGTATCAATCGACCTTATAGGTTAAATTTAAAACTAATTATTAGAGGTGCACAGAAATCAAATAGAGAAAATTATTTGATTAGCTATATATTAACTATTACTTGTTGAGTTTGGACTCTAATCAAAGTCTAAGAACCGCTTATATATAACATTTAGTATTTCTAAACTTTATAAAAGTACTAAAGATACAACAAAAGATTATTAAAAAACAATAGTATACTGCACTAAAACGCTTTATATTCAAGGTTCTCTCACAAAGCCTATATATAACACATCAATCGACTTAATTATTTTCAGCGCGCAAAATCGATTGTAACTAGAGAATTGTTCACAGTCAATAAATACCCAATTGATAAATGTATATAACTTCTGTATAAAATCAGAAAGGAATGAAATGATGCCTTACTTTGTCTGAGCAAAGCTTTTTCACGTTTGGCTAATTTCTCTTCACTCACGCGCGATGAGCTGACAATAGCTTCCTTCTCTTTCTCCGACTCTCTTTCCAGTTCTTTATATCTCTTTGTAACATCTCTTAGCTCAGCCAATAAAGATTTATGATCGGCATTGATTAGAAGCTCTAGGGACTGTGTCAGTCGGTCTTCCTAGTATATATGAGAAAATCAAATAAAAAAAACTATGTAAGAGACTAAACAAGTCATTGAAATGACGCAGCAAGTTACAGAATATCTGAACATGAATAAAACCTGAAACCTTTAATCTCAGAGTAGTGCACTCTTCAATAAGCTATAACAGTTAAAAACAGCCTATAAAATTATTAATCAACAAATATTAATTAATAATATAATTAACATGATAATTAACTCATGTATTCATTTTAACAAAGGACTTAATATTGATAAAAATAATCAAATTCTTGCTTGTAGTTTAATAGCAGTTTCTAGCTGAGTGATGGATCCCACCACATCACCGGCTGAATGCATCACAGAGTGCGTGTGTACTTGAGTGCGCACTCCTTCTAACTCTCGCGCAAATACAGAGTGCACTGCGTGTAGGATATCTTCTCGCCAATCCGGTGCAGAGGAGCCACTGGGAGACTGCAATGTAAAAATTTGGTGTGAAAATATGAAAATAATACATATTGCAATCAGTTCATAAATATCCCATTAGTAACTACTGAGCTTCTGCACATGAAATTTACTTTCAATGAACTAATAGTTTTTATTTTGTACAGATTCAGTATTACATTTAAATCACACGATAACCGGCTACTGGTACTACAATTACAATTCGCAACTAAAACTATTACCATGGATGCACCGAAATTTGAGATCACTCATTTTTTCAGTTGCCGTACACTGAACTAAGCGTAATTTTTGTCAAATCAATTCATTATCAAATTACAATTGTAGTTAAACAATGCGTTATATTTCTTTTTCGAATGAAGCGGCAAGAAGTTATGAAGCTTCAGTCAATTTTCATTTCCAAAAGAATAAAAAGTTTATTAATTCATACAAAAGTCAGAAATGCGGACATTACGTTTGAACATATTGAACCGGTGCATAGCTTAAGACAAATCTATCGCAAAATAGTAATAGCAAAAGAAATGCCTGTATAATTGATGAGATTGAAACAATTTGAAAAATGCGTTGTATAAAACTTAAGAATGAAAAATCTGTATAATATCAATGCTTGCTACTCGTAATATTACTTTCTAAAGGTATATAGAATATCAAATAATAAAAGCTATATCGAGCAAAATTGAATGAAAAAGAAAGTAAAAACGATAGATTTATCTGATGAAGAGAATGTCAATACTAGAGAAAAAGTTGTCAAAATTTATTTATATAAAAAAAAGACACAAAACATAAAATACAACAAAAACATGCGTGTAAAACTCAAATTAAATACAATTATACTTATTATCCTAAAAGAAGAAAAAGTATTGTCGTCAGTACAGATTTTGAATAGAAAATAACCAAAGACGTTTGTTGACTTTTTCAAGCAAATTGTACAAAATTAAAGTCGCAATAAAAATAACATTACAGCAAATAAACTCGTGCATGCATAAAATGAGTGAAAGGAGATAAATGTTCAGACCAAACCAAAAAACCAGACAGCAACATGCAGAAAAACACGGACAGAGAGACAGACAGACATACCAAAGAAGCCTCTGATAAAATCCAAATCTTAGGATCAGTCATAAAGTTAGCCAGCAAGCTTGTTAGCTTGATAAATAATAAAAATCACCGGTGAATAGAAATTGCAAACGACGTAAGATCCGCGATTTATAAAACATAATCTGTAGAATTTTTTAAACTGTATTAGACTTTTAGTAAATGTATGTAGCTTGTAGATTTAGTTTCTCATTTACGTGTATATTTTTACACAATCATTTTTGTATATGATTGCATTTTCTCAAGTATTTTTTAAGCATTTCAATTGGATGGACTCCAGTATCAATAACAGAACGAAATGTAAAATGTCTTGGTTTTACTTCACAGATTAAATACAAAACAACATACCGTAGAGGCATCTAATGGGCGGTTCAATTCAAAGATCAGCTTCTTCATTGCATTCAAGGCTGCAATAAGGCTCCGCTTCTCTTCCTCCCACGCGCCCTTGGCCTTTGCAAGGTCAACTCTAGAGGTCATCTCAAGGTTAAGTAGAAACTGAATGTCAGAGAGTGAGAGAACTCGAAGGCTTTCAGAGTGTAATTTTCTCAGCAAAGTCTAAATACGTAAAAATGTAAAACTGATCTATGTATAACAATGCAAAATTCTACACTGTTGCTATTTTATATTAAAAGTAGCTTTTAATAACATGGCTTATATAGCAAGTTAAAGATAGCATAACTAGAGTTACCAAAATATACAGTGAATAATAATTTGTTAAAAGTATACATAAAATTCAAATCTAGGCTCTCTTCGCCATTAATTAAAGAATATCTTTTCTATACCTATAGGTTACGATAATAAGATGACTCTTTGGAAAAAACACCAGTAAAATATTATTCCACATTGCAATAAACAAAACATGAGAACTAATGATTAATAAATGAAAAAAGAACTAAGTTCGAATACCACAACTGCTAGCAAATATAAAAAAAATCAATAACTGATATATAAAATTGATGATGCAGCAAATCAATAGGCTGATGTAACTTTCCTAAATTATACAGCAAGTGACAAAGTATTTAAATTGACTAAAATTCAAATCTGAAGATCGTAAATTAAGACTTAAAATGCACCTGAAGTGTATCAGAGAGTTGTCCAAGTCTATCTTGAAGCAACTCATCTTCCATTCTCTCTTCTACACAGCTGCCCAGACGAGCAATGTTCTCTGATATAGACTCTTCATCATCAGCATCTATCAGCAAGAAACAAGCATAAGGTAAGGATAAGGTAAGGATAAGGTAAAGATAAGGTAAAGATAAGATAAGGATAAGGTAAGGCTAAGGTAAGGATAAAGGAAGGATAAGGTAAGGATAAGGTAAGATAGGGACAAGGTAAGGATAAGGTAAGGTAAGGATAAGTTAAGGATAAGGTATGGATAAGGTAAGGATAAGATAAGGTAAGGATAAGGTAAGGATAAGATAAGGATAAGGTAAGGATAAAGTAAGGATAAGGTAAGGATCAGATAAGGATAAGGTAAGGATCAGATAAGGATAAGGTAAAGATAAGGGAAAAAAAGGTAATAATTCCTAATAATTTTTTCAAATTTAAGATTCAGTTATCAAGTAATTTTTTTGTTAGCTATATAAATCAGATTATATGTTGTAGTTTAATGAAGCTTTGCCTTTAACAAAGCAAATTTATTACTTTGTGCAAACTTTATACTAAAACTAAAGAAATATATTCTCGAAAAAGATGCTAACATGAATTGGGCTGCTGATTCAGAGCTGCATCTTTAGCCTGCAGGAGCTCCATCTGATGTTGGGCTCTAAGTGACTTCAGTTGATCATCATGATGACGATTCATTTCAAATAATCTCTCTTCTGTGCTCTCAGAATAAGCTGTTGTTAGTCGATGTCTTTCTGCTTCAATCTGTTCAACATTGAGACTTGTATAGTTTATACAAATCTTGTATCAATTTTAATCTGTACAGTATTGAGATATGATTACATTATTAAGTTTTCAGTTATTGAGATATAATTCGTTTATTTAGATCTGAATAGACTAATCAACTGAAAATAGATTTATTTCTTTATATTGACTAAATCTAATTAAATCACCTTTAGTTAAAGATTTAAGCTTTATAATAAATATTTCAACTACCATAACATAAATATATGTAAAAGTACAAGGGCAAATTTAACAATAAAGAATCTGTATTAAGAAACGGCATGAACGCATTTGAAATGGATAAGCAGATAACATAATTCTATAAATAAGCTAATTTGAATGTAGGCCATCTTAATATTAATCAGATAAGGGCAAAAATTTGTGTTAGAACACAAAGATAAGCACTACTAGTGTCTTTTTCCTATAATATCGTAAAGACATTCATTTATATTATGCAAAAAACATATTATTACTTTGGCTAAAATAACACAAAACTTCTCAATTTGTCTTCATATTTTTTCTATAAACAATTATTTCCACAGCAATAAACCAGACACTTTCAAACCTGTTCCTCCAGTGCTGTTTCTAGTCTCAATTGTAACGCTAACATCTCAATAGCGTGTCTGTCAGTGAGATTTTTCATAGCGCGCTCGTGATCAGATTTTAATGTCGTCACATCGGAGAGATGTTCAGCTTGAAGGGAAGTCATTTCAGCTTGACGCTGCGCATTCAATGTTTCACTGACATTATCTTGTTCAGCTAAACGCTTAGACTCTAATTTCTAAAATAGATTTTTTATCAGATTAATTCATTGCAATGAAATATTAATAATAATTAAACGATATTGATGAAAATGCATCAATATCATTTGATCAGTCAAACACAATAATTGCAATTCTAATTGTCTAAAGCTTATTTTTGATGAAGAAATTTGCATTCAATTGAAGTTTTTTGTATTAGTTCATTTCATTTGCACTGATTTCGATACTGACGTTGCGTCGCTTATTGTATCAATTTTTACAACATTTCTTAAAAGATAATAATCAATTATTATCCTTATAAATATAGTACACATTTCCCCACCCTCTTGCAAAAACTCACACACTGTCAGTGACACTCTCTCTCATATAACATCACACTCTCCAACACACTCTCCTACACACACTCTCATGTTCATACCTCTGCCAGTAAACTTTCTATCTGTTGTTTAAGCTCAGTAATCTCCTTTGTTTTATCACACAGTACAACTTCTCTCTCCTTCAGTTCACTTAGTTTTTCTTCCAATTCTTTCTGAACTGAGTCCTATTATCAACAAATGCAGTATTGCAATTGTCTTGCAGTATTATAATGTGTCAGTAAATTTAATCTAGTTAAAAACCAAAACTAGAAAGCTATGTATGAAATCACCGCGTTTTACTAGCACAACAAAAAGATCCATGAGTATGAAACTTCACACTAACAACAGTTTGAAAATATCTATGTTTTGTTACATAGCCATAACATGGATATACGGTACATAACATTAACTCATCGCTGGAATAAACTAGCTTATAATCAACCAGTATAATTTTGAATCTAAAAGCAATCATGGCAAAAGCTAAGAAAACAGAATTCACTAGCAATGAAAACATCTTTAATGAAATATACAATCTAAAATGTAGTGTACAATTAATGAGAAACCACCAAAGCTAATCACAAATCTTTATTATTTACAGGAATTATATCCAACAATAAATCCAGCAATTTTCCCACGTATTTACAAAGAAATATATAACATTCGTAAACCGCAAAGATAAAATATATAAATACTAGCGGCACTGCCCGGCGTTACCCGGGCGGGGTACAGGCCAATAAATGTGTAATAATGGGAATTGTAAACCTAACATGTTGAATGCGTAAACCTAACACACATGTTGCATTGCTCCTTTCTTTTTTTGTCAATCATTAAACTCAAACCATTGCCTATATTTATAGCACTGGGCCCATACCCCACTCCCTCCCTGTACAGGGCGAACGGGAGTGGTTGGTCAATTTTTACTATCGCTACTACACCCCCAGCCAGTACGCCTACCTCAGTGCAAAATTTCAGCCCACCAACTATTATGGGGCCGGAGCCAACCCCGAACAAACAAACAAACTTTCACAGATATATATATAGATGTAACATTCTTAAACCGCTAAAACAACAAAACATCGTAAACACTGACCAGTTTCTCAGCGCATCCTCTCAATTCGTACAACTCCTCATCTTTCTCATCTATAACATTTGCCCGTTTGTGTTGCAGTTCTTGACGTAGATTAGTGACTTCGCGTTCGTGCGACTCAGCAACGGCTCTGACAGAGTCCAGCTCTTGTGTCTGGTTCTCTATTTCCCTCTGCTTGCTCTCCAGCATCAACTGCACTCGATCGAAATCTTCCTAGACAAGTCAAAATAATGAAAACTTGAATTACTGTAAATTTAATAATGCCGTTAATATCGCTTCCTGGTTTTCGTAACGCAATAAAATATAAAAATTTATATCTTTCAGTAGCATTTGTGTAATAAATCTTGTTTGAAGTTATTTTATCAATTGAGATCGTTTTAAAAGAATATTGCCAGATATTGTGATAATTTAAGTATCTAACAAAACAAATGTTATTCTATATTTGATGGTATTTCTCCTTAAAAATAAAAAAGCTCCACCTGTAATCTGTTAGTGAAACCATCCAACACCGACATTTCATCGTTCAAAGCTTGGATCTGATTGGTTAACGTCTCTATAGTTCCCTCCCTCTCTTGCAATTGACCAATCAAATGCTCGATCATACTTTCCCTCTCCTCCTCGCCTAATTTAGGCAGCTCAGGCATCGGCTCATTCTCATTGGTCAGCTCTAAATCGAGACGCGCGCTACTGGCTTGTTCGTCTCGTTGTGTCTGAAAATACAAAAAGTCTTCATAAATGAAAAAATGTCCTTGTCGTTAACGCAATAAAAAGTATACTTTTCTTTTCGTAAAAAATGCAAATATTATTTCATCATTTAAAGTATACACCAAAAACTTAATTCATGCGCGTTCGATAACAAAGAAATTCTGATTTGTAAACTCGTTAAATTAACTAACGTAAAATTAATTAATGTTCAGATGATAAGTTGTAAATTAATTTTTAAATTTAGAGAAAAAACATCTATTGAATTATTACTCAAAAACGAGCGCAACTGAACGACGCAAAGAGACCACACTCTCTCCATTTATCATTTACTTTAAACAAAAAAACAAGACAAACCCAACCTGTGAAGCCCCGGTAAGATCTTTCCCGATCAACATCGCCTTATTTCGCTCTCCTTCTAAATCTGTCGAGTCGACTCCAAATATCAACGAAGGATCATTCCTAGAACTAATGTCAATCCTACTGAACTGACCAAGAGACTCCCCCAGATCACTGACCCCCTCCTCCAGATGGCGCACTTGCTCCGGGGTCCCATGTGGCGTGGTTGAGGAGAGGGTGGTTTGATCGAGAGCATGACGTAAATGAAATATTTCTTCCGACTGATGAGAAAGTTCGGCCGACTTGTTCCTGAGTTCTGAATGCTGTAATAAGATGATGAAAATCGATCGATTAGGATAAGAATGGATAAAATAAAGAATGGATAGAATATTATTTATTAAATATATTTCAAAATTAGATCTTTTGTACTTTTCATTGTCTAGTATATTCTAGCTAAAGCTGTGTAAATTGATGATTAAAACAACTGCTTATTATAGTTGAATTAATTTAAGTTTAATGTCTGAACATACCAAACTTTCTATAAGCTTGACCACTTCAGGAGCTGGGCCAGCTGTCTCTGCTGCTCTAACTGCCTCTGCTGCTCTTAGATCAGTCAGCTGCTGTGATATGATCTCAAGTTCAGCTGTAAGCTGATCAATCTCTTCATTTTTATCATTAATAAGAGTCTGAGCAAGAACTGGCATAGGAGTTGAATCAACTTCATTCTTTAATTTCTTTATTTCAGCCTAAACATCGTGATTGACAGTGATTAAATCGTGATTAAACAGTTGATTAAACTGTTTATCATAATTAATCATCGTGATTAAACAGTTTATCATAATCACGACATACAGCATTTTGACTGATAAACAGTTTATTATAATAATTACATAATAATACATAATTGTAAATGAACAACAGTTTATCAAAACCTTAGCATACATTGTTAACTAAACCCTTATGTACTGTACTTGTACTATTGTATTGTACTTATTACATAATTATTCATACGAGTACATTACATACCAGTACATTACACTATCAGTACATTACATAAGTCTTTATAACATAATTATTCCTGTAAAATAATTATATAAGAAAATATTTTTATATAATATTTTAGGATTTAAAAAAAAAATCAGACAGACAAACAAACAAACCTGCATTAGTTTAATTTCCTTTGATGCGCTAACTTGATTATGTTCCAGTTCTTGTTCCAGATTCTCTCGTTCCCTCTCCGACACGTCTAACTGAGCTCTCATGTGTTCCAACTCTTCTTCTTGTTCTCTACATCGAGTCCGCAAGTCATCGAGCTGCTCACATAACTCTACAACCTGACAGATATAAAAACAAACATAACGCGCCATAAATTACTGCACTGACTAAATTAACTATCAAATTATAATTTTTACTATCACAGGTTTTATCCTGCAATTGCAGTTGAACGATGCTATTAAAGCTATGTTTCAATGCAGTTTAACAATGCTATTAAAATTATGAATTATTGCAGTGTAACAAAGCTATAAAATTATAATTAACTGCAGTTTAACAATGCTATTAAAATTATATTTCATTGCAGTTTAACGTTGCAATTAAAATTATGTATTATTGCAGTCTAACAATGTCATTAAAATTATGCTTTATTGCAGTCAAACAATGTCATTAAAATTATGCTTTATTGCAGTCAAACAATGTCATTAAAATTATGCTTATTGCAGTCTAACAATGCCATTAAAATTATGCTTTATTGCAGTCAAACAACGTCATTAAAATTATGCTTTATTGCAGTCAAACAACGTCATTAAAATTAAGCTTTATTGCAGTCAAACAACGTCATTAAAATTATGCTTATTTCAGTCAAACAATGCCATTAAAATTATGTCATTGCAGTTAAACCATGCTACTCATTCACTGTTGAAGTGCATTTGCAAACTGGTTCTTACTCAGAATCTACAAATCCTGTATTACAAATCCACAAAATGCAACACAAGCTCCCAATCTTTCATGTTATTGATATAAGATTCAATAAGACAAATCTTGTTTCTTTTCTTTACCTCTTTTTCCTTCCTGTCCACTGCCTCGCGCTCCAGATCCAGACAGTCTCTGAGATCAGACAATGAAGTGCTGACGTCCATCTGTGTGGTGACATGACCAAACTTTATATTCAGCTCTTCAGCGTGAGAGCGCAGTGACGCGATCTCCTTCAACTGACCACAAACTTGCTCTAAAAGGGCATCCTTGTCTGTTCTTAGCTCCTACACATAGTGAAAACACAGCAAATATAAAAAGACTTATGGCCGGTTCCAGGAGGCATACATATATATAGAATCTATACAGAGATTCTATGCAGATTTCTTAAAATTTGATTAAATCACACAGTGCCTTTATGTTTACCAGCCATGACATCATTATAATCAGATGATATCATAGTCCAATGAAATAGCTGTAATGATCATGAGTCTTGCACATTTTAACCAGTAGATAGCTAAAATTAGTTTTTTAGCTGAAAATGTTTCCTGGAAACCAACATAAATTTTTGACATCAAGTGATAAATGAATGCCATACAGCCAGCAACAACGTTAGATCAAGTAAAAATATCTTAAATTATGTGTGTCAACAGCCACACTAGCACAATGTCTATGTTTCCCACAGACCTCATAGTTATTACCTTGTAATAACTATGAGGTTGTCATTAAATTATATTAAATTATACTCAATTATAATAAATATTCAAAGAATGATTTTTGAAAATTAAATTAGCTACATCCGATACAGGGTATACCAATTCTACTTTATTGTTTCTGTTCATTTATTTTATGATTCAAATATCAACAGAATCAAACCTCCTGGAGAGATTTCAAATTCTTGACTTCCTCCTCGAGTTGTTTATTTCTCATCTGCAGTCTTTCCTCAGACTTTGCCACCTGATCCAACTGTTCTTCTAGGTCATGGACAATCAAGGTCAGGTCATCAGTTTGACCCCTGCTGACCTCATTAGCTCGACTCTCATCCAGTTGTTCGTTGAGATTGTGGTTCATTTCTTCCAGCATTGTGATTTCTTGACTCAACTCATTACATTTCTAAGATAAAATGAAATATTTGAATGAAACTAATTAAATATATAAAGAGATGATTCATACCCTCTATCTTATTACACCTCTCCTTAAATTTAAATTAATAAGACCGGAGGAAATAAACGAAGAAATACAAAATAAAAAGTTGAACAAAAATTGATACAGTTAAACCTTAATTTCAAAAGAACAGTAACAGTTAATGTTGCTTTAAAACACTTGAAAAATGATACATAAAAGAATAACTATCTATTTATTTTATAACAGTGTAACTTTTACAAAATGAAATGAATATATTGAATATAAATAAATATATTTAAAATTTAGTAAAATTGGATAAAATGATGATAGAATTCAAAATGAGAAGAAAAAATAGATTTTTGATTCAACAATATACCTCCTGTAGTTTATGATCTCTCTTAGCTACACTGTCTAGCTCCGCCTCCAGATGATTGACAGCCTCCCTCAGCTCCCCATTGGTCCTCAGCTGCGCACTAAGCTCCGCCTCTAACTGATTCCGCTGAGTCAGGACGCATTCTACGTTCTCCGTTCTGTCACGAAGCTGCTCTTCTAATTCTTGAATCTATGAACAGCCACGACTTGTTTAAAAATCAATAATTTAACAACATAAAGTATTGTAGGCTCGTATTTGTATTAACGCAGGATAGAGTATAAACTTGTACAGATATTAAGCGGTAAATCTAGAAAAGAATATTTATCAACTTCTGAAGATTTTTTATCAAACGAAAATATTTCAAAATTGAAAATAAATCTTATATATTCCATGGTGGCATATAATAATTATAATAAGAGATTCAAGTCAATAGAAATGACAATTATGCATTTAAAAATAAAATTATGGCAACATACACTGGGTAAATTTATGATGAATCTTTTAATGAATTTGATAGGTTTACCAGTAAGTAATAAGAATAAAATGACAAAAAGAAACTTCAAAAAAATCTTTAAAATCACAATGACAATGGTTGCAAAGCTGCAAATAGAAACTTTATATTTCTATATCCACGAAATCATCAAGTAAGCGGAAAGAAGTTAAGTGAAAATAGCCTTAATTCCAGTGAGCGTTAATTATTTCAGTCTCCGCGCTTTAAAAATCACAAGTTATAAACAAATCAATAATCGACACTGGGCTCTTTATGAACCTTAAATTCAACATTAAATTCTTAAATTCAACATTAAATTCTTAAATTAAACATTAAATTAATTTCAAAGAAATTAATGTTTTGTTAAACATTAGTTTCTTAGTGACTGTAATGCAAGCGCAAATAAAAAATTGACATAACATTATATCAACGAAGTGCAATAATCATACAAATAATAAATTTCAAAATGAAACAAAATTTCCTTTGCAAATTGATTTTTGAAAATAATGACCAAAAAATATAACAAATTGTTATGTTGGGGTCGCCACAATTTTATAATTTTATCGTTGGGGTTTTTGGCAAATGTTAGCAACTTGGCAAATGTTAGCAAGGGGTCACAGCATCAGAAAGGTTGGGAACCGCTGAGCTATGTAGTAATTGATATGGAAATACAAAAAATTTAATAAAAAACATAATCTGTAGATAATATTATCGATTTAAAGATAGCACTCATCAACACTACATTACTTATCATATATACTTTAAAATACAATAAGGCACTTAGTGATTTTTCAGTGAATAAAACTGCATATATGCTGTAAATAGAAGCAAAGTATAAAAGTCTATACTATATTTTAGTATAGTATATTACAAGCAAATAGTAAAATCTCTCTGTGTCAATTCATTAATCATCAAAGAATGTGAAAGTATTGTTGAATGTCTCAAGCCAATCTGTCAGTGCATCAAATAATAATTCATCAAATAAAAAATCTGATAGAAACAATACATACCCTAACTCTCCACAAAGCAATAGTCTCATGAACAGAATCCTAATAGTTTATAACACACTAACGTTATATCAAAAAAAACTAAAAACTATTTACGTAATAGCAAAATAAAACATTACAACAGCAGTCATTATAATGGAACACTGATAAAATAATCCTAAACTTAACCCTGACACTATCCTAACAATAAAAATTAAGAATTGGAATTGATGTGTTGAGATGGGACATTTTAACGGGTTATCCACTAAATCAACAACCCAGAAATAATGATAAAATAAATTCATTATATTTTTATACATCACTTTTTTCAGATTCTTATTACAGATCTATGATATGTTATTACAATCTTGCAAGCTATTTGGAATACAATTGCAAGCAAAATACGGAAGTAATACACAACTAAAACTCAACTGAATAAACTATTTTATATTATCAATGCTGCAAAAAAACTGTACAAAATTCAACACAACATCTAAACCTACATAGTTCAAAATTTTAATGAAATACATGAATCATTTACGTGCAGTTCTTACCTCAATTGACTGACGCTGAACAGATGCCTCAAGTTTCTCTTTCTCTTTCAACAAAGTCTCCAGTTGCATCGTTTTTCTCTGATATTCATCTCTCTCTTGTTCTCTTTCTGATGTTTGTTCCTTGAATAATAAGTGACAACAATATGATACAATAAAAAGAATTAATGATACAGCAATAAAGATTAAAATAATTGCATTACACATATGTAGCTGATAAATACATTAAATAATACTGATATAAAGAACGAATCTTCATTAAGTTTTATTATTTTAAATTACAAAAACAGCACTCAACCTTAATATTATGTAGTGGAAATGATTAAATTATCAAATAGTTACAAAAACATGTGAAAGTTTGAAAGTTTGAAAGTAATATGAGCAGAAACTATAAGACAAAAATTGCTTAAATTTGAGACACGTATCATCAAATAAAATAAATTACAAATAAAATAAATGCCTAATACCGAAATTAAAAGGACCCAAAGAATTAACAGAAAAATGACATCGAAAGATAAACATCCAATAAACAACACTACCTCAAGAAACTGTTTATCCGCCTTAATCTGTCTCTCCAGCGCATCAATCTTGCGCTGTGCATCCCGCATCGCTGTTTGGTGCATTTCTTGCGCGCGCTCTAAATCAGAGCGCAACGCATCATTGGTCAACTCTGCGTCGTGAAGTCGCACTTCAACGGTATGGCGGTCACGCTCCAGTGCTCTCTGTAGCTCTCTAAGTTCATCATTCAGTCGAGCGTTCGCTTGCATTAATCCTGAGATAGAAAAAGGAACTCAACAACCGGAATTAACGCGTGATAAGTTTGTTCAACCATTAGTTTAATGTCGTTAGTAGAAGTGCAATTTATAACACAAAGACGCATCAAAATTGATCCGGAAAATCAACGCAATTAATAAAATGTAAAATTAAAAAACCATTTAAATAATCTTGTCAATTAAATCTCAACTTGATTAAATTATATAATGAATGGAATAACAAGAAAGTAGTACCTTTCTAAAACAAAACAACCTTAAATAACAAATACTTCTAATGATAAAATCATATCTAACCGCTTGCTTAATTACTCTAATCATTTAATTTTAATGTTTTCCAAACTATAACATACTTCACCATATATTCTTATTTAAATAAAAAAGAAGAAAAAATCTTTATATATGCATTTAACAAAACATTTCAATGAAAACATCACATCAAGTTGGTGATAGTTATAACTTTTAGAAATAAATAAATAATAATAAATAATAAATCTATTAACCATTAGTTATTAACTAAACAAGGAATCTCTAATATTTGCCAATGACGTTAAAAAACCATTATAAAAGTAATAAAGGTAAAAAAATCGCATTCATATGATTAGCTTCTTGACAAAAATTCAATCACTAAGGTTATCTAATTACATACCATTAAAGAAAGATGCTAAAAAACAACACCACTCAACGAAGCCAGTTAGTATTAGACACAAAATATTAACTAAATCTAAGTTTTCAAGAAGACATTGTAAGTTCAAACTTCAACAAAAGCTAGGTCTCGTATTAGTCAAGCTCCGCCCGTTAGAATAATTAATTTATTCAATTCATTAATTGCATTAGTTAACCATAACCCTAACCCTACTCAAAATACTTAATCTAACCCTTGTTTAACTCATTTAGTTAAACTTAATCGAAACACAAGTAAAACCTTAATTCTAGGAAATGTACCAAAATCTAAATAAATTTATATAACATAATACTAGGCTAAAGAGGCGGAGCTTGCTAAATAAATGAGGCCTCTTTATAAACGCTTCAACCGAAACACTTCAACAAAACAATTTCAATGAATAACCAATGCCCCATTATCAGAAATCTTTAACTATAGCATAAGAAGATGTTGAACTCATGATCTAAGTCACTCGCACAAACCTGGACACTGATGTACACTTGGACTAGAGGCAGCATCATCAACTGTTGGGCCAACAGCATTGAGAAATAATTACAGAGATAGAATGTACGTAAAATTGGAGATTAGTATAAACTATTTTACTCAAAGTTTTATACTAAAACCAATTCGTTGAAACTGATGCATATTATTTGTTGTTAATTCAATTAAATTATTTTACGAATGAATTTTACGAGTGCATATGTTTATGGTGTTTATGTGATTAATAAAACATGCAGAGTAATAATTATCAGACAATGCTACATGCTACATTAGCCACTCAATCATTGTCACGTACAGAAATTTTTTATATATATAAAATACAAAACTGATCATATTTCTTTTCTTATTCATCGAAGCTAACACGTCGTGAATATCAAAAACAAAACAAAAAACATCAAAAGTTCTACAGCATGCTGTGTACCTATATATAGTAAACTTTAACATTAATTTATTTCAAAATATAATTTAAAACTGCCAAAAAATTACAATCTTCATCACCACTAACAATAACTACATAAATCAAAATCTACTGTGTGTTTACAAACTTAACCATGCATTCAAAATCTTCCAATAATACAAACCACCACTAAAACATGATCTTCTACCTTGTTCTTTATTCCCCGCGTTCTGCTCCAAAGCTCGTCTTAATCCATCCAGTTCACCCTGTCTCTGACGTAGCTCACTCCTCCCCTGTTCCAGGTCCAACACTTGGAGCTCCGCTGACTCCAAACGCTGTACAAGGTCCTCCTTTGTCTCCTCCAGATCACGCAGGCATTCCTCCGTCGATTCCTTTTCTGATTTATATCCGCGCATTAAACCTGAGATGTAAATCATTTAAAAAGTGTATGATTACTGATGATGATAAGGAATTCCACAGTTATTATTATTATATAAGATAAGATTCAAAGTAATTTATAGATAAAGTAATTTATATCTTTCAAAGCATATAATAAAATAATTAGTATCCAGTTCTAAGTAAAGTATTTTAAAAAAGAATATAAGTGTATTTTTTCAGTATCTAACATTAAATAAAGTATTTAAAAACACATAACTGTATTTGTTAGTTATTTACAGTTTAGTATCTAATATTAGATAAAGTATTTTAAAAAATCATATAACTGTATTTATTGTTATTTAGTGTCTAATACTGAATAAAGTATTAATAAAATATGTGATTTTTTTTCAAAAACGACGTTCTTCAAATGGACTAAAAAGTACAAAAAAATATATGTAAAAAAAATTATGTCTTAAAACGTGGTGCACAATTTATTATAAATTTTAATAACAATTATGCATTTAACAGTTAATTTATTATAA